>VWZK01004594.1:0-80467 GCA_013396935.1 Baryphthengus martii | reverse complement strand
TTAGATTGGATGTTAGGAACAAGTCCTTTACCATGAAGGTAGTGAAACACTGGTACAGCTTGCCCAGGAAGGTAGTTGAGGCCCCATCCCTGGAGATATTCAAGGTGAGGCTCGACAAGGCTCTGAGCAGCCTGATCTGGTTGAGGATGTCCCTGCTCACTGCTGAGGGGTTGGACTAGATGGCCTTTGGAGGTCCCTTCCAACCTAAACCATTCTATGATTCTACCTGTTCCGTGGAAAAATCTGTTCTGCTTGTGTCAGAGAGATCGGTCAATCCACATATGAATCCATGAACCTGTCTTCAAGGACTTTTAGTTGGTTTCTTGATTATTTAACTGTTAGAAGGAGATTTTAAAAATTGTGTCTAGGTAGCTACAGGCCAGTTATTTTGACCTCATCCATATTCAGTAAAGATTGTAAAATCCTGCACAAAAAAATTAATAAATCCAGGACAGAGATAAATTATAGGCACACTTCCCCAAAGCTAGATCTAGAATATTACAAAAACTGTGCTTGGTAAGGTAACTACTTCCTCTGCGAAGAAACCTGAGTAAAATCTCATCTACCTGGACTCCCAAGTAAAGCAGCTGCTATGGTGCTAAATTGGAAGTTGCTAGCGAAGATGGTAAAAAGGGAGTTAGGTCAGGAATTGCAAGAACTGCTGACTGGAAATGGCAGTACGTAGTTCTGAAGAGGGAAATAAGCAGACGGAAGGAATTTGCTAGTTGATTCCCATAAGGACCAGTCTTCCCCTATTGCTCCACTCATGAAATTATATTTTAAAAGTAACAGAAATTGGCCAAAGGCAAGAATGGAGGAATCATCATGAGTACACTGAAGGATCACAATCAAGGCAAGCAGTTAAAGACTAATAAGGATTGTGGCTTTAAGCCAGGAGCAAATGAAAAGAAAATACAGAGCATGTTGTATTAGTTGCTCAGCAGATGACATCAACAAAATGCAGGAATGGAAAAAAAGCACAATTGCAACACATGAGGTGCCTTATTTCCAGCAAGAAAGTTGTTAGACCATTGTAAAAACTCTCCCCTACGAAAAAGCACAGTTTCTGTCACCTGTAGTCACAGATCTACTAAGATCATGAAGTATGAAATAGGGCTAACAGTATGATCAGGAAGATCCCACAAGGGGAGTACAGTTTAGAAGAAAAGGAAAAAGGATATGATTGTTCTCCGTACAAATCTTCCGTGATTAAGGAACGAACTAACACACACCAACATTGAAGCTGGAGAATAAAGGAAGATTTCTAACCACAAGTATTGGACTATGGAACAACTTTTTGGTAGCAGTGATCCCTAGCTTGTTTTAAAATGAGTTTAATCAGTTAATGAAACAGTCAATGGCTTATGACAGCACAGACCTGGTCTTCTTGACACAGAAGATTCATTCCACACCTTTGCTTTCATGTTTCTGGACTCCTAAACACTGACTTAATCCATGTTCCCACCTGCTGCCTTGAAACATTTGTTCAATAATGATATTCTTCAAACATTTATCATTGTCATCTGTTGATTAAGCACTGAATACGGGATTGCAGCTCTACCAAAGAAATATCATATTTAGACACTTCCCACTTTCATCCTTTTCTATTAGTTTCCTTCTCCCAAAAGGAATCTCAAAACAAATGCCATGCACTGCTTTACTGTAAGAAAAGATTCACCGATTATAGCATGCAGCTGCTCTAGGATGAAACTGTTTTAACAGCACACAACAGACACGCTTAACAGACAAGAGCACATCCTACTGAACATACAAAGGAGATTTTCTGGTAGACAGGCTAGGACTACGCTGAACTTGGACTCTGGCCAGGACTTCATGTCTAACACCAACAAATGGTCCCATACTGTCTCTGAAGCATCAGAGAACTTTGTTTTAGGCTACATACAAATGAGGCTCTCTAGTGTCCCAGACAGCAGGACGACATTTAAATGGTCTTTTCAAAAAAAATATAGCTGATAAATGAGCATTAGGACCTAGAATTATTATGAGACAGGATAAGGATATTTTTCCCAGTTTACAGATAAACCAAGTCTCATTGTGTTTGAGTGACTTTTCCACAGTAGCAAAGGAAGCCTGCGATTCACTGAACCCCAGTTTATACCTCAGTTGTTCCTCCTTTAGCTGTTCATGAAGCTGCCCACTGCTGTGAAGAATAAATATGAGGTTTATTCACAGGAGTGAAAACCTCCTATACTTATGAAGTGTTTCTACAGAAAAACTCAGACTAACTGCTTGGGTTTCAACAACATCTGTTTTACTATCTCTAGTCTGAAGCACCCAAGCAGCCTATCTTTTCAAAACAAGCTGCCTCCATGTATTAGTTACCTGTGAGCCTTGAGACTGATTTATCTAGGTACCATCTGAACATGATAGATTTACATTTAGTCCAAGCTATGCTGCCACAAATAGTGAATGTATTTTCTCCTCCAGAATAGCTAAAATACGTTTTGCACTTTCATGGCTTTACCCATCAGAAGAGCTTTAAATGCTTCACAAACACTGATGCATCAGGGGGGTCCGTCAATCAGATCAACTTAACAACAACGTATACAGACTGTGACTGAAATCTTCCCATGGTCTCATGAGGGGAGCGTTATTTCCAGCCTTGGTTTAATGCTGGGGTAAGAGAGATCCAAGAAATTTTTCTGCAGAACGGGGAGCTGAACTTACATTACTCTAATTATATGCAAAACTTCTAGCTATTGTATCAGTCTCCTCTTGACTGTAAATAAAAAAATAGATTGCAACATGCTCAGGTGACAGTGTTCTACTTCTCTAAAATACATATTTCTTTAACTCAAAGCTTCAGATTGTTGGAAACATTGATGTTCCCAAATGTCCTTTCATAGTCCAACTACTGCTCTCCTCTCCACTCCATTTCTAAATTCCACTGCATTTGGAAATGTCATCGTTCACTTGGTGACACATCCCAGCCTTGTGGGGTGGCAGCTGAGTCATCTCCCTGCTGTGAATGAGGTGTGATGGTGACAAGCACCTTACAACTGCACAATCCTTTTTTGGGCACATTGTGTTGGAGGCTGCTCGCCCATTCTGTACAAAGGGATGGGTGGGAGGAACAAATCATGGTGAAAGAGCTCCACACAAATAAAGGAGAATAGAGGTATTGGAGGTGGCTGTAGCAATCAAATTACATCTACAAGCATAGTTGAATACTGAAGGGCACCTAGAAAACCAGGCACAAAGAATAAAAAAAAATGAATGACTCAGATTCGTTTGGGTTGTCGTTCTGCTCATATCTACCGCAGGCACTGAATTAAGGCATTCTACTTATCTTGAAGCATGTAAGTCTCTCTGCAGAGACTTTGGAGATGCTGGGATGTAGCATCACATCTTTGGCATTGATGCCAGCTTAAAATGTTCCACTCTTTCTCCCACCAATTCTACCTCTTCCAGTTCTTGAGAAGGTTCACCTTCTTCCAAGTGATGTTAATAAGAATGTTCAAGAGGGTCTCTGGAAACCGGACAAGTAAATTATACTATTAAAAATGGCCTTTGTGTGAGGGGAAAAAGGGCCAGAAATCCTGCCAGCCAGCTTTACTCTTCAAAACAACAGACCGCTACCTCGGATCCAGTTTTGCAGATTACCTACAATTCCCAAACAAGTTTCTGTTTGGCTGTGCCCTCATACCCATGTTAGAGAATGTTTTGCAAGCCAGATGATCATACAGCATCCAGGATAATTAATGCTGCCTAAAGAGCAGTGGAGAAACACAGAAGAATCAAACTGTTATGTCTAAACTGGACTTAGATGGGGAAAAAAGATCTTCCAAACAGGTGACAGCAGGCTATCCCAAATATCCTACTTACACATGATATGTATGACTTTGCCTTGAGTCCTTGAAGCCCTAAGTCCTGTGTGCTGTTGTGTATGAGGGAACCTGAATGTGTGGTGCAAGCCCTGCTCCTGAACATCTGTCATCAGAAATCATCTCCTGCATTGCTGCCCCACACGATGTTCCAGACCACCTGGAATTCGGGAAATCTTGCCATGCACCTCCACTCCTTAGCTTCCTCCTCTTAAGAGTCTGCCAATTACCTTATCCATCCACTGGCAGAAAATCTCAGTGAGGGAGCATTAACCCTACACTTGAACAAACCTGGACCTGCAAAGGCAGTTTCAAGACATGTAGCCAAAAGCAGACTTGATTTCATCTCCCCAGGAATGAGCACTTCTGCCCAAGCGTGGGGCACATAGATCCTTGTGATATTACTATGCTCTGCCACCTTCCCCGTCCAGGTGTGCTCTGCACTCACATTGCACCCATGCACCGTAGGGAAAAAAAGCATCAAATACATTTTCCCTTGCCTATACTTTCCAGAAGGCTCTTTTAGTAAAAGGCTTCCATTGCTAGTATGTCTTCCTTTGCTGCAGGCCAAAGACAGAGGCTGGTGAATCTTCCCTTGAGAAGCGTAGTTACATTTTCTACTCAGGCAGGCTGTCCTTTAACACCAAACACGTGGGGCAGTCCAGGCAAATATGCTCTGCAGCAAACTCACTTGAAAAGCCACCTTATAACTACATTTAACATGTACCCACATCACATCTGTAGCCTTGTTGTAAATGTGCTCTGCGCTACGCAGCAAGCAGGTAGTAACAGCGCACGTTGACATGATTTCATGCATGTCTGAAAACTACTTATCAGCTGCCCAAAAACTCGTCAGTGGGCCCAAGGACCTTCCTCTGTCTCACAGTTGCATCTCTCAATTGGTTATGGTCATCTTTATTAGTAGGAAAATGTGGAGCTACCTGTTCCATAAAACCCAGAAAACTAACATGCCTACATCCTTCCCTCTCAAAGACAGATTTGCTTATGAAGGTTGGCCTCAGTAGGATGGCAGATCAACTATGTACATCTACTTCACTCTATAATTCTCAGAAGTCTGGCCATTGTTTCCTAGATTTGAAATGATTATTTTATTCAAACTATCGGCCAGATACTCTGGTACCTGGTTAACCAAAGAAACAAACCTGGAACTTACCACCTTCTTGCACATTTATTTGTGCCTCCTTTCACTGAGTTAGGAAGTATGTAAACAGGATAATGACTCCAGATAGCATAATGATGTCCTGGAAATAATTTTTTCCACAAGTTTTCAGGAAATCTTTTGCTTCCTCTTCAGCCTGCACCATGAAAGACTTATTTCCTCCCACCAATTGGTCCACCAAGTTACTGGACCTTTTATCAGCCCAGGTTCATGACTATCTAAAAAGAAACAGGGTACTACAGGCAATGATAGAACATCACTGACAACTAAGGACAGGAGGCTTTCTCTGTTCTGTTAGCATTCACCACTTACTTGCAGACCCATCTACTATGTCATGGTGACCTGAAGACTCTTGCCAGCTATTCTCCACTTCTATGATCAAGTCAGCTCAGAATCAATTCCAAATGCTTTTAAAGTAAACCCTGTACCAGAATAATTTATCGTCACTTTCTTGCAACTTTAGTTGAGCAGTTCTTACTGTAGAGGCCATGGTAAATATTTGCAATGGATTTGACCTCACAGGACACATCCCTTGTGTAGTCTTTGTCCAGTTCACCTGCTGGGGGGGGGGGGGGNGGGGGGGGGGGGGGGGGGGCAGGCACAAATAGAAAAAGCATAAGAGCAAAAAGGGGAATTCAGTGCATTGAAGTGCGTTCTCCCTGGGGTAATTGTCTTGGCTGCACAAAAGCAGAGCAAATCTATTTCTGGGGCTTCTGTAGGAATCCCAGCTTAACAGCTGACCCTTTCATACAGGCTAGTTACACAAAAGAGCTGCTCCCATCATTCACACATCACTTCCTCACCTTTGGCTGAAGTAACTGGAAAGGGATCAATGACAAAGATAAAACCTGAAAAATCAGACATGTATTCCCAGAAGGTCTAGGAGCTACATTTTACTTGTATTTTAAAAGCCTTGAGAAATGTTAACTATAAGTCAATACAGACAGTCAAAGAAATACTGCTACACTGTCCCTTGCTCCCAGGAGCAGGCAGGCAGGACAAGGTCACAATGCTTACACAGTAAAAAGAGATCCACAACAAAGTTAATGCTTCTCTCAAGCTTGCAGTAGGCCACAGTGTAATTGTGAACCCAGCATGCTGTGTGAGCTGCTGTAATCTGGCTGAAAGCAGTCACTTAATTCTACATGCATCAGTGCCTCTGGCACTACTGAGGACAGAGCACAGTAGTAAGCATCAAAGGAGCAACCACTTTAGCAGCCAGCCTTTTTAAAGCCAGAGTCACAGTTCTGAAGAACTGCCCACATGCACGTCTCATGCAAGCAACTCAGCAGGCACAGAAGCAAACCTGCAGACTGTGTGAAGGATTGCGCAGCAGGAGAGGGACATGGTGGATTCTCAGCCTTTCACAATCCCAGCCGAACCAGAGGACCTAGCTCAAGCCTAGAAGCTTGATAGCAGGCCATTCTTATGTATATGGTGATTATAGACATGGTTTAATTGTGACTTGGCAGTGCTGAGTTAGCAAGTTGGACTTGCTGATTTTGAAGGTCTCTTTCAACTAGAATGATTCTGTGATTCTGTAATTATGGACAGTAGTAACAGTTTTCTTGCCCTGATGCAGACACACACAGTTGCCCAGACGCTGATTCCTAGTCAAGAACTGCAACTATAAGCTTTCAGATCTAAAGTAAAGCACAGATAGAAACCTGGTGAATGCCAACAAGACTTGCATTGACTGAAGGCAGTAGAATCGCAATGCATCCTCACAAACCACCCTGGTTTGATGCAGTCCTCATGGTATCTCCTTTAATGGGAGCAAGGTCTGCTTGGTGAACCTAAAATATAGGAGTTTTATTTAAAAGGTGCAGTTTGTTGCTTACACACACCCAAGCTGAGGGTTACAGGTCTGGTACTCTTCACCAGGGTCCCTTCCTACTCTCTCCTCCAAGCTAGAAAGAACAATGTGAGCACAATACAGAACTGCAGCAGTGTGCTGCAGCCCCTGAGGAAGCAAGGCTCTCCTGGAGCCATGTGAGGATGAGACGCATTCCCCATACAGCCTGGATGCTGTCCTGTGTACCTAACAGGAGCTGCTCTTCTAGCAGCTCCACTGCTGTCCTGCAACATCAAGTCAGTCACTCCAGAGTGACCTACCAGCTAGGAGAAAATAGCAGACAACTGCATACTCACCCCCTACAGCAGTGCACAGTGCTGCCTCCATCCCAAAACCTTCTGTCCGGAGATGAAGCAGCTGCAGGTCACAATACCCTTCCATAATGCTGGTTGGCCACTTCATACACAGGATCTCTGCACGTATTAGGAGAAGATGACATTAAGCCCTGTGGCACTTTTATATGGACAAACGTTACTGAAGAATCAACAGATTCTCAACAGCATCCTCTAGAGGACCCAGATTCATTACATTTCAAGCCCCTATGTAATATCCCCAGGTCTCAGGAATTTACAGTCGTATAGGCACCCATCTTAAAAGGCTTCTTAATTTTCTGCTCTTTTTGTGTCATGTACCTAATAAAGCCTGGTAAGTTTATTATATAGTCCCTTTTGCACTCTCCCTCTTCAAGACAATTTTCAATATTTTTTTTTTTTTCCCAACATTTGCTCCTTCCCTTTTCTGTATCACTGCTGTAAGTGGAATTTTTCTTCTTGACATCAAGGGAGCAAAATAAGGTTTCCTGAGATAGTTTTCTGGCTGATTACACAGAAGCAGTGCATAGTCATAAGCAACAGATAAGTAGCTTTAGCACATCATAGTTTCGCTTCTTTGGGCTGTAGAACAACATAAATATGTTAATACACCCGACTCCGTGCTGCTCCTTGCCCTGCAGAGCTCCACAGCTGCCTCTAATCTCAGCTGCAAACATCTGCACACATCTTGGTGGGAAGGGTTCCTGCTCTGCATACCCCGAGGACTACAACTGGGCACCTGGCACCAGCCCCACCACAATCCCAGTGCAGCCGAGGCCACCGCTAAACCATTGGAGGACAACTGGTGCAGTCACAGCAGCTGCGGAGGTGGCAGTAACTTGGTCCAGGTCAGCAGGATCTGAAAACGACTGGCCACAAAGAATGATCTTTAAAATTGTCTATGTTGGCCACATTTTCCATCTAGATTGTCCTACTCCTTAAAAAAAACAAAAAACAAAAAAAACACAACAAAAAAAAAGAAAACACCAAAAAAACTACAACCCTCTGGTGCTTACTTGTGTTCATGTTTGTGGCAGGTGCAGCCTCCCTCGCAGACAAAACGCACAGGCTGTGCTGAGCAGTTTGGCACCTCAGCATGAGCAGTTCGAGGCCTTGGCCATTCAGTTGCACCTCGTGGTGCTTAACTGGCGCCTCAGGATCTGGACCCCTTAGCAAACAGGTTCAGGGTGGGGGGCTTTTCCGTATTTTGTCTGGGCCTGTCCCTCAGCCAATGAGAATGACCCCAGTGCACCTTCGACTAGGGTATAAATGGGGTCCTGCCTAAGAGCCAGGGGAGTTGGTTCTTCGCAGAGCAGCAGGCCTAGCAGTCAGATGCTCCGCTTGGACGTGACGTCCAAGGATACTTCCACGGATCGAGTGATCCTCGCCCCCCTCTTTGGGTGAGTGGTATCTCGGGCACTCTGGTGTGGGAGGTTTCCCCTTTTATGAGTGAGGATTCACCCATTTTGGTTTGTCATTCCTTAAACTTAGGAATCAGTTGTGTAGTAGTTATTTCCCAACAGACATCCAAACCTGTTGTTTAGTCAAAAGGAGTGCTGGCAACCCTGGTTGCAATAAACCCTGTTTTTGGATAGCGGCTGCTGTTTGTTTTGTGGGTGCTGCCGTGACAACGTTTAGGTAGCAAATTGGAAAAAAACAAAACATTTCAGGTCAAAAAGAAACTCTTACAAAAAGGTTTAGGCAGTGTTTTGCTAACTACATGGCCCAACAAAAAGGACGCAGCCATCAGCAGAAAATATACAATGAAACTCATGCAGGATTTATTATCTATTTCGATGGACCCAAAAAATTATATAGCATGGCCGATCATAGGGGGAACAAAAGAAGCAATAAACTCACTCACTGTAGGTGACACAACAGAAGAAAAGGCACACTGGACCAGAAACACAATAACATAAGGAGTTATCGACCATGCCCCGTATCCCAACATAGCCAGGCACAAACCAATCCAAGAAATATCAGAAAGATACATTACCCAATCCATTATCCTTGACTCCACACAAATACTCAAAAACCCCCTCCAGCAGCAGCAGCTCCCAACAACAGTGGCTCCCAACAACAACAGCAGCTCCCAGCAGCAGATCCCAATAAGGAGCTCTGTTGGCCTTTTATCTCCACCCTCTAATCACCACCTAATCGGCAGCTGTTTCTCATCATTTCAGGGTGTGCTTGGCCTGGCCTCGCCTCCTGGATGGCCCTCTTACAACCGAGGGGGCTATCCCTCACATCAAGGTTTGGCATGGCACGTGTCCCCACCACTCAACACCTACTGGGTTGCAGCCAGCAGCTGAGCTAAAGGATCTTCTTGGTAGCAAACAGAGAGGCCAACCCAGTCTTGCCCTTGATTCCAACAGGAGGCACCTGGGCAGCCTTAGCCCCTTTTACCTGGTTGTGAAATTCATCCAGGTGTCAAGTTCACTTGTGGGCTCGGGGCTCAGACCCCTGCACTTCAGGCAGGCGGTACTTAGAGAATAATTTCTTGAACACAAAATGTCTTCATTTGCTGGCAGCACAGAAACCATAAATTTTACACATCACAAAAGTACACAAACTACAGTCCTGGTGGTGGGAAGGGAAAGAAATGGGAGGATGGTAGGGCAAAGAGAGGTTTAGTAGAAGTAGAGCCCTGGTCTGGTTTTGAAAGGTTCAAAAATCTATTATAGAGTATTTCATATGACAATTTTATATACTTGTGTATAGAGATACCTATTTATTTTCTATGTGACCGTTATGGAATTGTCTTAAAGTGTTTGTCAGTAAGTAATTCTGGAGAATCACTTACAGTTACATACATGAGTCATCTCTTAAACTGCAGTTGTATCTAGACTTCCATTTCTGTGCTAGTTCATAAGATTTTCATGTAGTAGCACAATTTTGCGTGTATTCCTATGACTGCAGGCAAATGTTTAAATATTTTACAAATAGAAACCAAATTTGAATTAATTTTTTAAGCCGAGAGGTAATGTTTACATTTCTATTTCCTTTGAAGAGTTTCATATAATTAAGGAATGTCCTGTCTGAGGCTTGAGCTGAGAAAGTAATGGTTCTTTCAGCTGTTACAGTTACAGACAAATTCTGCACTGAATGCAGGTGATCACTTTTGAGATTTTCTTTACACTGGAAACACTTAATTACAAACATATTTCTATTTTATATTCCTTTACTAGCTGCTTTCCACCTTCAGAGAATTCCCAATACGCTGTCACACAAATCTGAGCAATTCAGAGGTGCAGACCATATCTATATGTGAAATGGAGTCTTAATGAGATGCCTGAAAGGAAGGAGCCAGCTAGCAGACATTAGGCTATTTGGTATAGAGTTTGCACCTGTGTTCTTTACCTGATGAATGGCTCCAGGACTCTGAATTAGGAGTTTCTTCAAAAACAGAAACCAAAACCAAGAAATTGACAGCGAGTTTGAGAATGAAAAATGTACTTTGGAAAATGGATTGAGCTGCATGTTCCTCAAACTGTACATAGCAATAGTGAAGGAGAAGAACTGCTAACCCAGACCAAGTCCTACACAATGTTGGAAATAATTCAGGTAGAAACTTTGTAGAATCTGCTGAAGTAAACAGAAAAGAAGACTTTGCGATTTACAGTCTTCAACCCTTGCATTTTGCACTCTTTCCTCAGTCCCTTGCCAGAAAGAATCCCCACTAAATAAGAGGTTGTCCTCATCCTGAAGGCCTTTGAGCACTTTCAATTCTTGGCTTTTGCAGGGACATTAAATTTTAGCGAAGCCCTTAAGGTCTCCTCTGTTCTGTGGTACTTTGCCATTAGAAAAAAAAAAATTGTGTATTTAGAACCAAGAGTATGTGACAATTAACTTGGAGGCTTTGTGGAGATGTGGTGAAAAAGAAGAGTGGGTCTTCCACCACGCTTGAAGCACACATAGCTGTAAAATGTCTTCCATGACTAGAAAAAGCTGGATTTGGTGACCATTCAGCCACATTTCTCAGTTAGCATTAAGATTCACAGTATGGGAAAAGGATACATGTCTGCCAGTTTGCTATAGAATTCCCCTCTGGTGTCCAAAACATTTTTACTTTCAAGAACCAGCTTCCACAAAATGATTTATATTCTTTCTTTTTTTTCCTTATGTGCTTCCTTGCAAACAGTGAAATCAATCACGTCTAGAAATCATCAGATCCAAACAGGAGAGGATTATGCAACAGCATGTCATTAGTGAATCAATATTGGCTGACCAGGCCATGTGATTGTGAAGGTTGCATTGATTTCTTTAATGTCATATTGTTGCAGCTGATCTGCCCAGTACATCCACCCATGTTGCAATGTCTACAGCTGAGGAGGAAATAATTTTCCAGTCTCACAGACTGACTTAACTACAAAAACCTGCAGAGCAAACTACGTTATTGAACAAAAAAGGGCATTTCTGGGATTCTGTTTCAGTCTTTGTATAAGTGCACTGTTGTCCATACAGCTACATTCACTCTAGGAGCATTCTACCACTACACGGTATTATTAAGGGGCTCCTACATAGGTATACGATCTATAGCAACCTCGTTGCTTGATAGGCTGCATAATGTTTGACAGCTTTTTTTCCCCTGATAAAAAGCTTCCATTCTTTACCTGAACCACTACTGCCCTCTATGTGTTGTGTCCGGCTTCAGCAAACACCACTGCTACAGTAGCTCCTGTTTCCTCTGGCTGGACACACAGCTGCTGAGATACCTCATAAAATCTTCTATTCTGAAAGCACAGGAAGCTACATGCACTTGGCACGCAACCACCACATCATTCTTAATGGGAAAGTGAAGAGTATCATGTCTCTAGGGTAGGATCATAAAAGTTTCAGCTTTGACCATCAAGAAATAGTGCTTATTATTCGTTGGGTTTACAGCAGGAAGTAAAATAGAACTGATTTAATAGAATCAGGATTGTTCACAACTGGGAGTATCACCTTTTACTTTTAAGTCAGGGAGTGATTAAAACTTGTCCTCCTAATCTTTTATTGCATGCCATTTATGAGATGCACTGAAGAAAAAACACTTGAGAAGATAATTACATGAAAGACAATAAGCAGAAAGTTTTATATTTATTCACACTCTTAGTGGTGAGTTGCAGCATACAAGCACATAGCCTGGCAACAAAGACCAGGCCCAGCAAGAGTTAGAAATAAGAGCCATTTCACAAAGGAATGTTATGTTCCAGGCTCAACAGTGATGTCAGATATTCCAGAGCACCTTACCAAATAGACCCACAGAGTCAAATCAGGGTGTAACAACGGAGCAAGATCATTATTTCTAGGCAGAGTACAGGCTGGTGGCAGGCAAAAGGACTCCATGTGTCAAACAAAACTAGTTAGCCAACTGTCACTGCTCTTTGAGTGTGAACATGTTGCTTTGCTTCCGCTTGGATGATTTTTTAATTATTATTTATTTATTTTTTTAATCAATGCTGTCCCTAACCTAGGGTAAAGCAGCTCAATAAAAGAACTCACATTAAACACAAAATTTAAAAATAATTTTTAAAAGTCACATAGGTAAAAACACAGCAAAAAATGGCTGAGGGAGAAGCCTGCTGTAGGAAATTTGGAACATTCAGAGAACAGGTTGCTTTATCCTGCCAACATAAAGATACAGGAGGAAAATGGTGAACTAGTTCCCCTGGTTAATACCTGATTAACCGTTGATGAAGAACGATTGAAATGGAGAGATAAAGTCCTCATTAAAACAACACAGATGAAGAGGAAAAGATTTAAAAAAAAATTATTAGTTAACACAAGCTTATTCCATTCCCCAATCAAGTGAGAAGGGAAAAGCACTCTGAGAAGAGAATTTGGAGAAACAGTTCTCAGAATAACATGAACGGGAAGTCTCCTTCTGCTCTGTGTGAGAACTCCAAAAACTAAAGTTTGACTTTTTTTTAACAACTCTTTTCAACATCCATGAGTTGATTAACATGCACAGCCTGGTCCATCTTGACCATCAGCTGTAAAGTGAATATATCAGAATTAATAGAATTCTTGTAATGACATCTGCTGCTGAAGCACAAGCAGCTCTTAAAAGATTAGCAGGGCCAAAATCTGGAAGAAGTTGGGGCTCAGTTTTATCACAGCCAGTGAACATTGGGAGTAGTCTATAAATACAAATGCTCCTGTCATCTATGCAGTTGAATTAACTAACTTCTTAGATCATAAACAAAACTCTATCTTTAAGGGGAAGGTTTAGTTATGTGTGCAACGTATTTCTACTAAATCTTCCCTGTCTCCTAACTTCCCACCATTTCCAGCAATACAACTCACAAAAGCAAACTCGTTGCTGCCCAGTGCATTAGTCCAAGGGCAGAACAGTCAGTCTGACAGCCCAGTGAGGACTCCCCTGGAGCAAGGCAGTCAGAGCAGCATAGTAAAAGACTGCTCTGGTTGAGAAGGGACACCCCAATTAATCACTGTTGAGAGCTAGCCTGTTTACTATCTCTTGAGCTGAAGCAGTGCTGCAACATGCTCTGCTTTTAGCAGAATGAACCAAATTCTAGTGCTTAATTCAAAGTAAACCAGTAAAAGCATTCAGACAAACCTGCTCCCACATACATCTCCTGGGACAACAGCCAGGGTTGACTTTCATGTTATCCTAGCAAGCAGAGGCTCTCAGGAATTTGGTTTAATTTATTGTAACATCTCTGCAGCAAATGCATTGCAGCAACCCAAGCATGAAGCAAAGGCAGCTACAGTAAACCCCAATATCTCCACTTTAAGTGCACAATCTAACATCAATATACTTGGAGAAGAAAATTCCCTGATTCTCAAAGTAATCTCTGCGTACAAATCTTACTCCAGGCAGTGCAGGTTAATGGTATTAGTTTACCCACCCATGTGTCCTCTGACATGCTCATTACAATTTGAAAATCCCTTCAGGAGTGCCTGGCCCGCTGTCCCTCCCACCTACCCTATTGCTTTTGAATTAATTGGTCATCTTCAAACTAGTTTACTGAACCAGTGGAGGTCTCAGAGATACGAACTCCCTCAAAAGAGTTTCAGTACAAGGACAGAGGAGAGATCCCCAAATTAATGTGTACTCCCTGGAAGAGTTTTCTATTAGACATCAGAAAATGCAACCCTTCCTCTCCCTGGACCCAGTCACATGGATGGAAAAGGCAGAAAGAGAGAGTTACAGCCATGCTGGAAAGCAGTCTTCTTACTTTCTGCTGCTCCTCGTCTTAACTTCTTGAAAGTTAAGACATCTTCTGTGAGAGTGATTTCAAAGGTGCAACTTCAGCGTGGGATTTGGGTATACAGAGGAATGAACACAGACGGGCTTCTCACAACAAGCTGCCTAGTTTGTGAGTCTGGAAGACAGGTGGGCAGGTATCACCCCATTGTTGTTTCCATTGTTGCAGGCATGAATTTACAATCTGTTTTCATAGGGGTTTGGATTATTATTTTCTTAAAACATTATCCTCCAAACAGACCTCTAGAAGAGGCTGGGCTGACAATGTGCATAGCAGTTACAATGGAAAGCTGCACAGAATGGAAGCAAAAGAGAAAGGGCACTAAGCTCAGAGCAGTTTTAATTGTACATGACATCTTAAGTGTTTTGGGGCAATTATTTCTCCTTGGTGGATCTCCTTTTTTTCCTATCTGTAAGATGGAAAATGGAAATCGAAGCTGGCTGCTGACACAAACACGTGCAAGTTCCCTGTTATTAGCCCATCAGTCAAGGACTTGGGAGATTGTTTCACCCCCTTGATGTAACATGCTGCTTGTAAGCAGGTCACACAGGCCCCTCCCTGTTCACATTACCTCCTCTGGCACCAAAAAAACTCTTAGAGTTCTACTGTGATGTCTAAAATCAAAAGAATGATGAATAATAAGCTACTGTAGGGCTTAACTTAGGTGTTCCCGTCTCTTTCCACTGACTGGTAAGTAGGAGTTTTCCCAGCTAATCCCTCTGCCATATTGGAAGGTGCTGATGACTTGAGCGTATGAACAATTGAAACTAGAAAGAGTGCAGACAGAGAAATGACTCTATAAGAAACATAAAATTCATTAGGATTAAATCACACAGCATTTGGTAATGTTCCATATGTAATTTACTACAATAACCCTTAGTTCTCAACAAATGCTTTCTTTATGAAGGGTTAATTAATATTATTCTCTCTGAAATGAAGATGGGGAAAATTATAGCATAGACAAGAGGTCAGCAATAGGTTACGGAACAAAACTCAGATTTTATCTGGTATCTTTGCGGTGGGCAAGTAGCTAACTTTAGCTGAGCCGTGGACACTGTGTGCTACAGCTGGTTACACACACCTCTGGAGAAGGTCCTGTTGGTCTACTGGAGAGGAAGATAGCATTTTAATAACCATTTAAAGCAAATTGCTTATGAACTGTTTACAAATGGAAACATAAAGTGTATACTAAAAATAACTGAAAGAAAATATCTTTCTGTCCAATTTCAGAGTCTGTAGTAAGTGACATCTCCTAGCAAAATAAAAAATTAAAAATCCAAAGATGATTCTCTCTTCTATTAACATTGGAGGAATTTATGGTATTTATTAGTACAGAACTTTATGGGTTTAAGATCTGTTAAATTTCCTGGGAATTTTATGTAAAATAGATCAAACAGAAAATTTAGTAGATTATTTCTGCAGCTTTCTAGAAGCAGCACAGTGTGTACTCACTCACAAAATGCTGTCTATTCCTTGATGAACAACATTAACCAGTTCAAAACTGGTTCTCCATGAACGACTCTTTTCAAATATTTGGGGATATTTCTCCTAAGCACAACAGAAAACAGTTATGTATCTCAGAGAGCAAAAAGAGTTAATTCACGTTGGTAAGAATATTCCAAGATCCCCAGAAAATCCAACCTATTAAAGCCACAGGCCATGCATAAAATCTACTTTGCTGCATGTGCAGTAAAGTAGAAAAACAGAGGCCGAGGAAGACAGTTTTTTAAGTGAAGGGTGTTTTACTCGACATTGTGAAGTCCTAAGTGCAAGTGGATTCTCAGCCGCACAAACACCACCACATCTGAAGGATGTTGAAACCTTCAACTAAGAGAGAAAATTGTAATCACTCTGAAGTGATGGAAAGGGTTTACCATAGCAGTGTCTAAGGACCACGTCCACTGGACCTTACAGCATGCTCTGGAACAAAGACCTTCATTCCTGCAGAATAAGCTGCCTGGTTCTGTAGGTCAAGCATCAGCACAGCCTGCTGCGGCCAAAGGCAAAACAGAGGGGGCTGTTTATTGTATGAATTAAAACGCTTTTTCTGGGGAGAAGACATGCAGAAATTTGACCAGTACCCTTTATCAATTCACTTCACTAAGTCTCATGACCTATTTCTGTCATTCTAGACAGAACATATAGCCAGATGTAGCCTTCCCATTAGTAAGGGCAAAACAAGTGGGGAAAAAAATATTAGTCTTCTGTATCCACACTTCTTTTTTTTATCAGAGATCTACCAAACTAGAGGAAATACAACACTACAAATACATAGCATATTCATCCAAATTCCCACCTTTGTCATGGGTTTTTATCACTGCTGTTAAGGAAAAAGAAAATCCTTGTTGAAAAATTTATACCAGAAGAATTTAACATTTGAGGAAAATAGTCGTGTCAGTTCACAACAACAGAAAGCCTATTCAGAAAGGGACATTTTCTTGCATTGTACCCTCTCTTCACTCCAGAACTACCTGATTTAACAGCTTCCGAAAGCAGCAGGGAATTTGCTACTTTAAATTGCTTTCCATGTGCTCCTGTGGATCACTCCTACACATGCTTAGCTGAGCAAAGGTGAAACATGTCCCAGGGGAAGGCAGTTCTAGCCTTGAAATAGGGCAATTATGCTGCAGAGTGAATGAGTAGTTGCCTCTAGCAGAAGATTGAGTGAAGCTTCCCAAGAGCACCAGGGTCATTGTGTTATATATCAGGTCTGCCAGTTAGAGAGGGGATAGTTTTGTTTTTAGAACATGACTTGCTCTGGTGAAGAAGCTCATGGGCTTCTCCATGAATTTGCCACATTCTGAACATTCACCAAGCTAGAAATGTCCTCAAGATGACAGAGCAGGCTGGATCCTCATGTCATAAATCAGATAGATCCAGTGACTCTAAAAAAGTTACAGCAATTTGAAATATGGCCCTTGTAAGATTCCTGAGGCCACTTTAATCCTGCACACAGACCAGAGTCCTGCTATAAACACCACAACAGTGGCAGGTATAGGATTTCAGCCCTTCTGCTTTAAACTGGTAGCTGCTGACATTCAAATTCACAAGGGAACACCATTCAGTAGTGAGATATGAGAACAAGAGAAACACATCCAAACAGTTCTACTACTATAAGGTGGACAGCTAGGGTGGGTATCTACACCAAATGCTCTCATTTCACAGTGTTGTCTTTCAGCAGTCATAAGGGTACCACCCTTTCAAAGAACAGAGGGTGAAAGCAGGGATGAGGAGTTTAATATATCTCAATAAATTTATTCCTTTCCTGAGCACACTGTCAGAAATCAATCAGCAGTCAGCAACAGCTCTAACTGTATAATTTAATCTCAGGGCTCCTTCACAGCTCGTATGACAACAGAACTCTGTCCTGTGTTCTGCTGGGGACCACATATTATTCAGTACATTGTGATAAAAAGCCGGGGCATGGTAAAAATAGATGAGACAAAGTGTATTCTGAGTGGGAAGAAAGAATATTTTTTATATGCTGCCTAAACAAATGAATTGTATACATGCCAAGGTCCAAATATGGTTATATTTGAGGTCCTCTCTCCCACTGTTATCTTGGTTTAATCCATAGGTGCTCACATCATTTTCCAGGGGACTCTTTTGGTAGCTTTCTTCCATTTGGGTGGAATGAGGAAACCGCGAAATATCCCTTTGTTTGGTGAGAGTGAAAGATAAGAAAGTCACGACTCAGAATCTAGACTGACTGTGTATCCATGCACAGGAAGTTCTGCAGGTGAGTATGTACGCCAAAAGGAAAAGCAGCCTTTGGGGCAGACTGCTGACTGAAAGACTTTCATCCACAGTGTCTGTATACAAGCAATTATATCAGGAAATTGCTCGATCTCACCAGTGTTCTCTCCACCTAACCTAAACAATCTTTAAGACCTCAAATAGCGATTAAACACTGAGCAAATCAGGATCTTGCAATCCAGGTATAAACCAACCTGAAACAAGCAAACATCTCATGAGACCTACAGGACTCAAATTGGACTAGCTAAGTTCCCCAAACACCAGTACTTTTCTGGTTTAACAAAGGCTTACTAAATTTAAAAAATATTTTTTCCCTCTTTCAAGGAAAATGTCTAAATCACTTATCATAATGTCTTTGTCAAAAAGCTGGATATTTCGTTTCCGATTAGCATCAGCCTAGCTTATTTTGGAAAAATAAGGGCAGAAGGGCAGGGAAAACAACATACAGTAAATGGAAGCTACCCAGCAGGTCACCGAGGCTGAGATTTTCAAAGATGTCCATGAAGAGATATTTAAATTCTATTGGAATTCAGCACTTCAACCTTGAGGCAAAATTTGGTTAGTGAGTCACATAGACTTTTAACTACACGAGGCCATCCCTATTGAGTTATGCCAAGCTGACAAGTGTCAGCACGGTTTCCTACCGCCAGCAAAATCACAGCCCTCATATTGCTAAGAATTGTATTAGGTTCTGCTTTAGTCTGATAGAGCACATGCCATTTCAGAGCAGAAGTCTCCAGCCTCCATTCCTCCACTAACATGAATTTCCAAGTGAGCAACCAATACAGCAAGGAAACACAAAAAAGTGAGGGACCAATATTTCTCACAGCTTTAAATGTTTTGCTGATTCCAGTTTGAAACCGTATTAATCCTATAAAACATCACGTTTCAGGTAATGAAAATGAAACTGAGGAACCTGGAAAGCTCCTCAGAAATCTGTCTGAAAAACTTGCAAATCACAGCCCAACATTACAAAAGAAAACAGAGGCACGAAACGATAGTGTGATAGAGACAGTATGGCAGTGCAATCAGCAAGTCAGCCAGCAGGCCAGACCTCAGCCCTTGTGCTCTGATCAAGCAGCATCTCTGGCTCACGGGTGGCAAAGTGGGAAAAACACAGCAGCACGCAGCACAAATGTTTGATTATCCTTCTTAAAATGTTCAAACTCCAGCCTTGTTCCATACAGACATATTTCAGGGGCACATCCTCCCATTACCAGGAGCAAAGGAAACAAAGCTTTGAAGGTGACCGAAAATAAACTGCCTGTTGGAGAGGGAGAGATCATTATAACTTCTCAAAAAAAGAAAAAAAAAAAAAACAACAACAAAAAACCAAGACATTAGGGCCTTTGTTTCACTTCATTTGATGTCTGGTATTTGATGTCAATGCTTCAGAAAGAAAACACAACGAAACAACTAAAGTTGTGGTTTATGGTTTGGTTTTTTTCTTTCTCTATATAATTCATTATTTTCCCTGCAGTTAGTGGCATTATAAGAGCCTCATCAGTTACAGGAAACAAAATATCTTTCTGTCACCATAAATACTTTGCAAAGGCAGGAAGAGTGGGGTGCTTTATAGAAGCTCTAAGGATTTGGTAAAAAAAAAGACCTAGAAGTCTCTATACCAAAGACTGTCTTAAACAGCATGTGTGTTTCATGTGCACTGTCCAAGCTTTTAAATGTCGAATATTCCACACTGTTTTGTTAAAAAGAGAAACATGCCATGCACTACTAATTGAGTAAATCAATACACAGAGAAGGCCATCAAGGAAATCCAATGTTTTTGAAACATACAAGCAGTTGTTTTCAATGTCCATAAGAGGAAACAAAAAAACCTGCTTGCCCTTTATGTTTTAATTAAGACAACCTCAGGAACACAGGGTGAGAGAGCTTTCCTCTGCACCGTCCTCACCATTCTGCTCTTAACTCCCTGCTGTTTGACCATTAGTAGCGGTCAGAAGCCTGTGAGCACAAAACAAGTCACTGCAGTCTCCCAGAAGGGATTCAACCACCAGATACACTCTCTCCAAGGCCCAGAGACAGCTTCAAAAACTCATGAAGAGAAGTACATGATGGATTGTTGCCGTAACAGGGGCTTGTTATAAAGTGTATTTATAGGGTCCAATCATATGAGTTAGCTGAAGTCTTTGGTAATTTTTTCAGTTACAATTTTCTACGTTTTCTTGGAGATTTAAAAGCCATCTTTGTCTTCAGAAAAGCATTCCAAGGACATTCTTACACGACTTTTTCAGCCAAAGGACTAACAAAGGCAGCAATTGTAGGCAGAAATCTTTCTCTAGAACTTTCCTCTAGACTGATGAAAACCCATGAAATAGCCTAAGACAACCTGCTCTGAAAACACTGTAAGGAGCTCCATGGAAGCACGGCTTTTGAAGCCACTGAGACTTGCTCTATCCCAGAGCTTTTCTTGTCATGCAAATCCCTCTCTGCTGCAATGCAAAGATGAGCAATCTCCTCTGGCAACTGGAGGTTTGGGCTTCTGTTGAGCAGCTCCTGGTGCAATGCTTTTCTGTCCTCTTTATGCCTCTCTGGAGGCCAGGCAGTGAAGGGCCATGCCCTGTGAACTGCTGTGTTAGCAAACAGCAAAGTGCAGGTACTGTGTATTATGTGATGTGCAACTAGTTTCTTAGTCCCCAGTAGAACCATTTGCAGATATTCGTGTTCCCTAATCATGGCACTGGCTCAGATGAATACCTTGGAGGTCTCAGCCTGTCTTCCTGGTTGACTTAAGTTTTAAAGGCAACCTAGTGTGGACTGATAACAAGCCATTTCAGTATTTCAAGGACTTTCATCTTCACCTGTGATCTTTTGCTCGCTGCCAGCTCTGAGATCTGCAGGCTGGGATTGAAAGGGAAAGTAGTCTTAAAGCAAATTAGAGCAACTGTAGGCTGGGCTCAACTAAGGCTTGCCTGATTGTCCTTACATCTTGACAGTTAAGGGCATGAGAAACAACTTAATACAGGATTTTCTTTCAGTCAGAACAATGACATTAAGAGACCTGGATCCTATGAAGTGGTGTGTGACCAGATTAGCAAGGTACACCATGGAAACCAGAGGAGCTACTTGTGGCTCAAAACTAGGGTGAAATAAGACCAAGATGAAACCTTCCTTTCCTCTCACCCCTCATAATTTGGGGTCCATAGGAGGCCAGATGTTTAGAGCCCAGTCCTGCTCGCAGTACTGTTTTAAGTACTACTCCTCTATGAAAAGCTGTGGAGCACTACCTACAAAAGAAGAGAGTCTGTTCCTATCAACTTCTGGAGTCCTATTGTTGGCATCTCTGCACATATAACACTCATTAGTGCCCTGACACTTATAGATAAGTTGTTTGCACCCCTATTCAGAGTGCGTATGGCTGCCGAGGATTCTTGACCCTGTTTAGAAGGGACATCAGCCTCCTGCAATTACTTAACACCTTCCCTTAAGTGAAACTTTGAAGCGGTGCTTCCTTTTAAGAACAGAATCAATACATGCAGGTAACACCAAAACCTCCAAATCCTTCTCTCCTTACAGCCCGGGCAATCCAATTGCTTGCTACAATTCAGCTGGAGTATGACACCCTGTAGATGAAGGCAACAAAGTTTGTTATTATTCTAAATAAAATTTGATCCTGAAGAGACCAGAACTGACAGAGTGTTTTGTGGTAATTCTCTGTCCACCATTTTCAAGAAGGAAGGTAATCTACCAACAGATAAAACCTCTTTGCTTCAAGAGTATTATGTGGAGAACATTCATCAATGGGGTCAAGAACCCAAACCTCTTCTTTCTAGACACAAAGGGCAATTTCAATTCTCCATATGCTAGGAATTTGCAGACAGAAAGCTTAAGTGACTAGTCAAGCATCACACAGGAAAACAGTGGCAAAACCATTTACACTGATTCTCACTTCTGCATGATACCAAAGAAGAAACAATCATGTTGACCTGATAAAGCTCACAGTATCCATCCAGCACCTGGTTGTCCTGTCACTTCATTTATGTAATTATTTGAGGTCATTAAGTCAGAATGAAATCCTAACATGTCCATTAAGCTTTTAATTTTTATGACTTCAGACAATTATACAGTCCTAACAGAATCTTTAACTCCCAGCTTTTCATGACTATGAGTAACACTGGAACATCTCTCATATTTCACAATCTTAGGAGTCATGGGCTGAGATGCTGGCCCAGAAGTCCTTAAGGCAAGGCTAAATCAAACTGTGTGATTTTCTTTAACAGAACTTTTCTAAGCATGAAGTCTTCCATCTCAGAACTGTGCACGGCTCTTCTCAATAAGACAAGACTTAGGAAGTGATTCAACAATAGTTTTCCAATACAGTCAAAGCCATTAGGAAGACGGTACCAGCTGACAAAAAAGATCAAACTGCCATGAGAAGTATGATGAGTTAAGCCAGCTACTCTAAATGCTTAAGCATTTTCATCTCTTCATCTGTAATTAAAAATTAGCATTTAATGTCTCTTTAGATCACTCTAAATTAAAACTTAATAAATCAGACAAAAGTTAGACATAGCTTTGACAATACACGTGACAGTGTCGTGTCTTCTGTAAAGGTCAGCTGATTAGCATCTCAATGTAACATGCTCCAGCAACAGGCCTCTTAGTAGGAGGCCACAAGTAAGCAAAAAAAATCACTGAGAAAATCTGAATATTCCAGTATTTTCATACCCTGGGATACAATATGAAATGAAGGGCAAAGAATTACAGAAGATATTTAGCAAGAGACTTTGTCTGATCTATTTCTATACTCTCAAGAATGATCATTTTGATCTGAACCAATCCCAATAGATCTTTGATTTTTCTTAAGGGTATTAATCGCATTCTTAAAATTGTTTAGAAACAGATCTTCTTCAAAAGTTTTTGCATCTGAGCCCTTTAAAGAACTGTTGCCTCCTGTAATATTTCCAACATTTTATACTTCCAGTGAAGACTGACATCTTGAAATAAGTTTTTTCGGAGCTGAGTGTCAGAATTTAGTGCATTTAGTTTATAACTTTGAGGAAGTCTCTTACTCCACCCCCTTTTGTTTTTACAGAATAGATTCAATGGTCCATACTCAGACATTTGACTGATACTGGAAACTTACTATGAAAGTGAATGATTCCTCTGTTCATGACAAACATTTCTTCTGTTTTTTTTTTTTTCAATGAGGTTCATTAGAAACTTCCCTTATACCATTGTTAACTTCCCCCTATAAACAAAGATATTTGGCACTGAACACATGCCTAAGAGTAACAGAGAAGAAAGTAACAGCCAGTTCTCACTGTAGTGCTCTGGATGTAAAGTGGACGATGCTGTTTTGTACCATTCAAGAACACAATCCTGAATTTGTGAAATTATTCAGTATATTACAGTCCTATTTCTATTCTCTTTACTCTCTGGGAGACAAATGGTCTCTTCCATACTGAATGCTAGCACAGAGGGAAAATTAACTTAGCTACTTTTGAGTAAGATCAAGTATTCTCCATCCTAATTGGGCACAGTTCAAGAAGTTGTAAAAGGCTTCACAATAAAGCATTTTCATATTACCTCCTCTCTGGTCCCAGTGAATTCAGTGCTGGTATTTCCCCCTTTCTTTTTATTTTACTTGATAATGGAAATCAGAAGAAGGAGGATCCCAGGCTAAAATTTTAAGGAGGTGTTTCTTATCAAACACTGCTATGTGGTATCTCTGAAGGCCTCCAGAATTTAGGAGCTGGCACCCTGAGGATAAGAAATGACTGTGAACAATGCTGTGTTTTACATACTAAAGTGTTCCAGGAAGCCTACTGAGAAGAAAATGAATTTAATTTCCCTTTCTTTTGTACACTTTAAGATTTGCCACAGACTGTATTGTGCTTGCAGCCATGTCAGTACGTACTTTGATCGAATTGAATCTCATAAGCTAAGCAGGGTTAAGACTAAAGTAGGGCAGGAGTTTTGTAGTCAAAACCTGTATTTCACAAGAAATTGTCAATTCTAACTTTTTTTCTTTTCAGAAGAATCTTATCTTGACAAGGTTGGGATTCTGGAATTTCTGGTCAGTGTCTAGACATGGATAGGCATAGCAACCCAAGACACCTCATGTGGAAGTCTGTGCTGAGGTCTTTTCCATGTCCATTTCAGACCTAGACCTTTGTCATTGCCGTTGCAGGTAGATACTTCAACTACCAGCCTGAGAAATCAGCATAGGATTACCTAGTTCTTCACATAAAGAAAAGAGTCTGATAATCAGAAACATGGAAACTATGTCCTCATAAGCACATCATATATGGGGCACACTGAAGCTGAGCTCCTTGTGGCAGATGAAGCCTTTGAGAAGTCTCAGGGGCTTTGGTCACACACTCTACAATGTTGTGCAGGGGGAACTTTCTTGCCTGCCCATTACACAAGCCTCCTTCCACCAGGTTACAGTGATTATTCTTCACCAATATATCCAGAAAGTTCTCAAAGCAGAAAGCTCTTTAATTTTCTAAAAATGTAGTGTAATAGACTACCTCATCAACTCCAACCAGAAACTATCCACCAACTTCAGTCATAGCTGCTTATAGCAACACTGGAGATCCTGAAAGTAATGTAATGGCTTCTAAACCAACTGTTAGGTAGGAGAAATGAATTGCTCTTTGACTGAGAGCTAAAAGTCAAGATCGTCAATCCTGCACTGATTGAAAGAAGCAAGGCATAAGCCTTCCTCTCCCAAACAGATTTTAAGCCTCTGAACCATAGATCTTCTAATTTTCCTCCAATTTTGACTTATTTCATAGACTTGACTCTCAGAGTTAAATATGTGTGATGGAGAATGGAGTTACTCACTGCTCAGCTGCTACCATATTCAACACTATCAGATTTCCATTAGATCATGTTGAGTATTTCTGAGGGGAGAGGGCAAATTAAAAAATTCAAATAGAACAGATACTAAAAAAAAAAAATTGTAGAAGGAAACATTATTTTTGGTGGGAAAATTTTTATGCAAACCAGAGAGACAGGAATAGTTTTTTTAAAAAATGATTTACAAATATTTTTAAAAAATATTTTAAAACAACCACTGGAGCAATCTTTCGGGTTTTTTCAAAATCTGCAAGTTTTTCTGAAACTTCTCAGGTGGCATTTTAATGTTTGATTTTTCACTGACTCTAGTTAGTACATCCATCTGCAAAATGTCATGGGATTATTTGAGAGGAAAAGCTTACACATATGAAATTATTATGTGCGTACTTATTAAAGAGGCAAATTCTAAAGGCACTTCCAGCACATCAATGTTATTTCTTCTAGATTATAAATTGATCTAATGCTAAAAACCATCTTTGCTATTCTATGATCATGAATCACTTTATGTCTTCAACCTTTAGAAATACATATATGCTTTACTTGAAGTGTTATTTTTAGACTTAATTGTAAGCTTCAAAATTCCAAAAAGCTGCTTTAGGAAGAAATGAGTGAATTGATTTGGAAACTGTAAGCATCACTACCCACCCTTGTTAGCTGCCATGGTATATGGAATTAGAGATTTTCTCAAAAAACATTTAAATCCATCCATTAATGGTAACAGAAAGAGGCTTCAGCAAAATTTATGATCTTCCTTGTTAACCATAAAGCGCCCTTTCCAAACTGTTTTCAGCAGTAGAAGACATCTAAAGGCTGAGTAACATACTGCAAACCAACATGCAATTCCATTCAGCAGCCCACTCCTTAAGCACAAAAGAGTAAGTAGGCTTCAGATTATTAGGCAGAGTTACATTACTAAATCTGTTGAAGTTTGTAAGTACTGAAGACAATCAATAAATTTCTATCTATATTCTTTGATTTGAAAATTCCTCAACTGGGGAGTTAGTTGGAAGAAAATCTGATTTCAGCTCCCTGTGTCTATTTGTTTCATTCACATTTTTGCCAAATCTAGAAACATTGATACATCTAGAGGGAAACTATTTTTAGAGATTCAGTAATTATGAAGACAGGAGAAGCTCATACAGGCATCTAATTGGTGACATATCTGAAGTACTGCAAACATCCAAGGAAACACTCTTACGTTATGGAAAGGGTGAGATTATCTAACAGTTTAGATTGCAAGGAATGGAGATTAAAATGAATGGCATTGTTTTTCTTTTGACCCAGCAGTCAGGGACAGTTACTGCAGCTCAGCTGATGTGCAGTAAACTTTCAGTAATCTGTGAGGATCCGTACATCACAGCCACATTCCAGGTGGTACAAATCATCACGTTGAAGAAATTCTCACATCACCAGCACAAGGTAGCTGAAAATCCAGTCTCCATGCTGCAGATCTGGACCTGATCTCCAGGCCTACAAACAGGCCTGGGCTGCTATCCTCTGTGGGCAGAGCAACTGCCAGGTAGCTCAGCAGCAGCTTCTATTTCAGATCCCTCAGGCTGTCTGTATGCAAACACAGCCCACATGAAATAACTGAAGTTACGTGCCTTGCAGCTGGATGGTGGTTGTAAATCTCACAGGCGTTTTATAAAACAGCAAATCCTGGGGACAGCTGTGAAATGCTGTCTCCCAGTTCAGATAGTCATTATGCCTTTTAACATCAAATAATCAACTTTTCACTAAAATAAGCAATTTACATAGCACTCTTCCCGGCAAGAAGAATAGAAAGGGTGCACAGCATCGCTCCACTCCTCTGGCTTTTGCTGCTGGGTAATTATTCATTTGCAGTTTATCAGCTAATTATACATACTTTATTTAATGGCTAGTAATTACACAGGCCTCCTCTGATCCCTCTGCTCTAACAGGAAAGCTTTTCTGTTTCCCTCCTCATGCTGTCAATTCTAGAGGTTAAAGATCCCTGGACATCTGGTCGTTACTGTGTTGCACACAGAAGGCAGGTTTATACTCCATGAGATGATACAGGGCCTCCCTAATAATTCTCTGTTAATACTACAAACTATTTTCTCCAGAGATGAATGCCAACCTTGTTTTGTTCAGGACTGTTTGTGAAAGCAGCTTTTGTTTTCGTGTCTACGTTAAAAACTACCAGGTACGCAAAACGCAATATGAAGACCAATTCGCTGTTAATTTTTCCATGGGAGCAGGCCCAGTGCCCAGGCTTTGGGCTGCAGCTCTCAGCCTAGGTATGAAGCACCACTGGGATGTTCCTGTGAGGCTGGGCATGAGGCTCAAAATATGGCACCATGGCAGAGACACACAAATAGGGTGAGATGCAAGGAATTCTTAGCTTGGCACAGATGGCTGAATAGCACAGCTAGGGAGAATGAGACTTCAGGCAGGAATATTGACGATGGTTATAGTTGTGGAGAGCAGGTTTTGAATTTATTGCCATCGGTGTTTACAAAGGAGACCTCAGCTTTAGAATTATGCTCAGATATCGAGTATGGAACTTAACAGTGGCCCATTTCACCATGGTAATGCTCAGAAAAGATTAGGTAAACCAGCAGGTGGCATGGAGGCAGCACACATGAATTATGTTTCTTTAAACTTCCAAATAAATATCATTGTTCTGGATTTTTTTCGAGCTCTGCCACTTATTTCTCTAATCTAAGGCAACTTTCTTTCTCAATGAGACCATTCATGTGAGTTTGTGAAGCTTATTTATTCCATTAGTTGATACTCTGTACCTCCCCCTGAGCTTACTTCTGTAGACTAGCCCTGGCCCAGGTATTTATTACTTAAAGAACCTTTACAATTTCTAGCCTCCAAACACTAGAAATAGGTATTTACATACACCTTTAACAAGTGGGGACTTTAAAAATTGTGCTATCTAAATCAAACATTTGCATCTCTAACGCATCTTCACAGTTATGCCACTAAGCACCTCTGATTTTGGAAATGGATTAATTCTAGAGCAGAGAAGTAACCTGAACCTACCACTCTTACCCTGTCTGTGATCTGCATCAGCTGAATCAACCTGTAAGGCTGGCAAATGACCTGATAGGGCTTTTTATGATGGAAACATTTCTTTCTCACTTGAGGCAAACAACCTTTCGGAAACCAACCTGTCAGCAAGACTGAAGTAGCATCTAATATAATGAGTTAATAATTACAGCTTCAGAACTGAAAAAAAAAAAAAAGAAGGAAAAAGTAGCTTTCAAAAATAACAGGATCAAAAATAGATAATGCACTTCAACTTTCTAATCTCTCTGACTTTTGAAACTTAGAATTTCGAGCTTCTGCATCTGTGATTTTTTTTTATTTTTTCCAAATGAAACAAAAGCCAAAACGCTTATATAAGCAACCCATCCTGGGTGCTTTATGACTCACAATTAGATAGCAAGAAACTATAGCACATGACCTATGAAAGAAGATTATTTTTGAAATTGTCCAAAAAGAGCAAAATACTGAATTAAATGTTATGCTGGTTTAGACGCACTGTAATGAGAAGCACTGAAACAACATGTGTTTATGGTTTTACACTGTGGTTAAGTCTGAAATATGCAAAATGTTTAAATACCTAGAAATACATTTTTTTTTACTAACTGGGCAGATCTGTATATTCTATTATTTGGAGCAGAAACTAGGAAAAAAAAAAAATCCATCTTTCTCCCCTCCATCACTTTCTGGAAAATGACTTACAAGTTGACGCAGCTCTAGAGAGGAACCAGAAAGCAGGAAACTTAGAATGTAAATCTTCGAGATCTGAGTCTGAACTGTGTTGTGAATCTCTTCCTATTGGTGGCATTTTGGAAATTATTTGACTCACTGAAAAAGTAAGTATAGCACCAGCATTCAGCCCTAATTCAGGGCAATCAGGGGCTTTTAAGCATTGTATCTCTCCTGTTTTAATTCATTTGCCTTTATTAGCAAGGCGCGCATTATTCTGGTCCAGAATAATCATTTATTGTTGCTACCAAAGGAAGGAATCACATATGTTTCTGCTTTAGTGGTAACAATTCCAGATGTTACATGAACACTCTTGACTCTTGTACGTGTAAATACCTAGCTAATAGATCCTGTGCTGGTGGATAACACTTAGGGATATATCAACTAGTGCAGGGTTTGTAGGTCTAAAATTATTACTGCTCCATATCTGCATTGTTTCCTTCATCTAACTATCCATCAGTTGTACTGAAAATGCTCACATCCTCTCACATCTATCTTGATCTGCTTCTGCTGCTAAATCAGTGGCATCAGCCTTCACTTGAGACCTACCAAGCTTGGAAATACACTTTATTTGGGAAAGAGACTGACTCTGTTCTCACAGAAAGCCAGAACAAGCCTGACTGTAGACATTGTGAGGGGAAGAGATAAATGAGAATTGATGTAGTCTCTTGATTCCCGGAGTTATCTGACCAGGTAGCTCTGCTCTAGAGAAGCAAGCCAAATCACAGAATCATACAGGTTGGAAAAGACCTTTAAGATCACTAAGTTCAACTGTAACCCTAACACTGCCAAGTCTACCACTAAATCATGTCTCTAAGTGCCACATCCACACATCTGTTAAATATCTCCAGGGATAGTGACTCCACCACTTCCAGTGCTTGGTAAATCTTTTGGTGAACAATTTTTTCCTAATACCCAGTCTAAACCTCCCCTGTCTCAACCTGAGGATGTTCCTGCTCATCCTATCACTTTTTAGTAGTATTAGAGGCCTGAACTTGTATAGTAAATATATTCTTTGATACAGCGTGTTAAGGAGAGGGAAACACAGCATTTAAAGCAAAGCTGTAATAGGCCAGCATTAGTTCAACAGCTTTTGTATTGGATCCCAGTAATACACAGAGATGTTTCACTGTAGCACAAATACCACTGTGAAGGAAAAAGCAGTTTCTGGAATAAATTATAAAGGGTCCTATTCTGCTTTCATTTAATTGGTCTGTAACTCTGGGGCTTTTCCATACTTAAAATATTATCAGAAATAAGTGCACAGGAAAAAAAACAAAACAGGGAAAGTTATATACACGCATATTCAAGAAAATAATAACATTAAAAAAGGGAAGAGGTGCTGCATTTCATGGCAGCACCACCTGGTTAAATCTTAGAAACAGGAGAAATATCAGGCTCTATTCCAGATCTCCTGCTCTAGAGGAAGTGAGGAGAAGGGGAAGATCTAAAGAGAAGCAAATGAATGAGGCTTTTCTGGGCAAATAGCAGAAATAACACCTTTCCTGGAGGATCTTGGTTACTCAAAACAGTACAGTAGGGCAGAGTCCAAGTTATTTGTGATGGTAACAAGTCTTTGTTTTAAAGGTTGAAGAAAACTATAGGAAGTAGGTGGGCATTTAGATTTGTTTAAGGAGAAACTGTCAAAGACTGAAAAGTGAAAGTGATATGACAGTAGAGGAAGGGAAAAAAAGACCAGGAGAATAAGGACAATGGACTCAAAAAAAAAAAAAAAAAAAAAGAAAAAAAGAAAGCAGGAGACTTCAGCACACTCAGAACTGCAAGGCATGGTCTCTTGGGAACATAATTTAAAGTAGAGAGGAATGCAGGAGATCTGGTAGTGCTGAAAAAGACTGCATCAAACGCACAATAGCAGTCTATCCCAGTACAGAGGAAAGATAGTGAACGTAGCTTGAACCGATATGGCTACATTAGGAACACTTTAAAGACTGAACAATCAAAAAGCAACTGTATAGAAAGTGGGAACAAGGACGGGCAACTAAGAAAAAGTACAAAGGAATAGCATAAGCATGCAGGGATAAATCGGAAAGGCTAAGGCATAAGATGAATTACAACTAACAAGGACGTAAAGGCAACAAAGAAGGCTCTATAAATACACTAGAAGTAAGAGGAGAGCAAAGAAAAGCATAAGCCCATCAGTTAATGGAGAAGAACATTTCTGATGATGCTGAGAATGCCATAGTATCTCTGCCACAGCCTCCATAATAAAAGGTTAGTTGTGACCCAATACTTAATACTATTCTAATAAGGAGATGAGAGAGCTGTCCAAAATAGGGAACAAGTTGAAGACTGTTTGGATGAGTTAGAGCTCGCTTGCCCAGAGGTATATAAATACAGTAAATTCAAGTGTGAATTTACCCCATGACCCTACACCAGCCAGCACCTGCTTTAAAAGTGATACACACCTGTATCTGCAGAATAAGTGGGCAGGGATGGTGTATTGTTCGAGAACTTACTTGGCGTCTGACCTTAAAGTGGAGGTGACAGTGACAGACCCAGGATATTTCTAGAGACAGGAGAAGGAATATATGCAAACAAATTTCAACACTCTGAATAATTTCTTTTTGGCCAATTTCTTGAATCTGTTTGGCTGAGAAGTATGAAAAAGACCCAGGTCAGGGCCCCACAGCTATCAGCTCTGTGCAGATGGGTAATGCCAGCTTTGCTCTGCCATATTCTGTGGATACTGGACCTACAAAAAAAAAAATAAAAATACAAGCAGGGGTTCCTACAGTCAGAAACACAACTCCTTGGTGGTATGGGATGTGTTACCCAACAGTTTCTGTTGCTCAGTCAAGGTACAGACAACCTCTTATACTCCAAGATCTTATCATCTCTCTCCTGGCTGACCAAAATGTGTCCCTGCATGTTTTTCTCCATATGGCAGAGACCAGATGAAATCAGTCCTCTCAGGACTCCAGATTTTAACTGTCCTCTATTAATAACACAGATTCTTCTTTCTACAACACAAAGTGACTCCTCAGTATTTTCTGGTAACAGAAATTATAGCTTGGCATCTGTTCTTTTCACTGCCAGAACCAGATTGCTCATCTTATTATGTCTTACAAAATTGCTCAAGACCTGCAAGGAGAAAATTGATTTTCAATACGGCCTTTTTCTGTTTTAATAGGCACACTTAAGATCATGAAACAGTACTGTGCCAGTTCCAAACATACCACAGCTCTTTTGCAGGAATGGCCATCATAAGTGCATTACGAAATAAAATTGAGGAGCTTCAAAATATAACATCCCAACACTGATTGATATCAAGAAGATTTGCTTGATCGAGAAGCTCTGTGCAACAGCGTCTCATTTCAGCTCAGCTGGGAACAAGTCTACCACTTAACCCTGGGTGGCGAGTGAGCGCAGCAGAGAACCTCCTCATATCATAAGAAGAGGAAGATGCTTTGTAGCTGTTCCCTTCTCCTACAATCTCTCCATTTACAGGTGGACTAACTCCCAAAGCCAGGATTTCCCACTGAGCCAACACAGTACCAGAGATACTAAGGAACAGCCTTCACGCTTCTTAAACCATGGCACAGGTTTAAAAAAGAAAGCACCCTGAAAGCTAGGATTGATATTCCTATTCACTATAACCCATGTTAAGGGGCAGTAGGACCACACAGTCAGGAAGAGCTGTATATCTGCATTTAACTCTGCTCTCTGCTGGACAGAATTTACGTTAAATCAATAGAGAAGCTCATTCCTGAGTTTTATCCCGTTGCCGCACCTTGCCAGTAAGATAAAGGTGACAAGCACCTCCTGGGTTACACATGGCTTTCCTAAGACTCACGCTATGTATCAACAATGGAAGTAAAACTGTATGAGGTAAGAGTCCTTAGTAAAAGCCTAAAGAGTCTTTAAGGACTCTTCCAACCCAAACCATTCTATGAAAATAATCTGACTTCAAGTCAAACTGTCCCATCCCTCTTAGGCTTACAGTTCTGACTTAGTCTCTTCGCAAGTCCCTTTCCCCCATTCCCACTCAGGCCTTAGCAGAATCCAGAAGGGAGAACCTACTATGAGGTTCTAACAGAAAAGATTAACTCCCAAAGTGATACATTCATTTCACTAAGGAACTGACTGCAATAAACCTGCTGAGAAAGATCCTTTATGTTATCTCCCTGCACTCTCCAGTTCAGCAGGTACTTGCAGCTCAGTTACACCCATGACAAATAATATTGCATCTTAGTTGTTGTTGAGCACAGAGGGGTTTTCTCCCTGTGCTGGAGCAGCACAGAGGATGTTTTCACCTCCAAAAGTGGTAGGAGGAACAGCTAGAACAACCTCTGTAAAGCAGATGGGTCAGGGTGAGAAGTACTTTAGCCTGTGGAGATGTAGTCTCTATTCAACAGGCACATTGTCCATCTTCACTGGTTAATGTGCCTGTGCTGGTTTGATACATAAGTCATGGATGAGCACTTTGGTTCTCTGTCCACAGGGCACACCTAATAACCGATATGGTGCAGAATTTGCTCTGGCTCAATAGCAAAGCTGCTATTCTAAGGACATTCATCAAGTGGAAGTGGCCAAGCGAAACAGACACAGTGGAAATTTCCTTTCTAATTGCCAAGGAGTATCATCAAAAGCTTTCCTACTTTTTTCCTCAGTTTTAGCAGCTGGAGAAAGGACTGCATATGGACACTGAAAAACTGAGTGTTCAGAACCTTTCCCAACTTAATAAAGTAACTTTTTTCATTCTTCACCAGGACCCATTCCCTCAATTTCTCTCCCAAACAAACAAAGACTGAGATTGCTGCACACAGCCAGAATTATGTACCGTTCCACCACCAAGTGACTCTAGTCCACTTTTTTTTTTCCTGGAAGACATCGTTATTTTTCTTAATCTTCCCACATTTGGTATTAACAGATCACTCATTCACCAGTTTCATCTCCCTCCATCACTGGTTTTCATTGGCTAAAAACCCCACTACTGCTTCTTTTAAAGGAGTCCAAGACCTGCACTAGTCTTCACACAAGCATTCACATCCCTTCCCATCTGTGCCTAAGTCCTCTGTTGTACTGAACAAGGCAGGGGTGTAGTCTGCAGAAACCTTTCAGCATAAAGTTTGTGCTCTATAGGCCAATGAATTTAGATTTAGCCTGAACTATAAACAGAGCAGTGGTCCTACTCTACTGCTGTATCCTTCTGGTAGTTTTACAACTAGGTGATTCTGAAGAGAACATGCAAGCACTGAAATGATGAAAGGTAAAACATAAGGGAAATCACAGGAGCTGCAGTTTCAAGTGGCATTTGCTGAGGTTGTGCTGTTAGAATTAAAAGCAGGAAATGCAATCTGCTAAGAAGCTCCAAGGGAACAGACACCTCTAAACAGTTTGAGGACAGAAGCCATTGAAAATAACAAAAGAAAGACTAGGACTGAGCTGAGTTCTGGAACACAGAAAACACTGGGACCAATTCCAACCAAGGCTCAGCCTATGCAGCCCCATTTAAGGTCAAGAAGGACTGATGATGCTCAGAAGTTGACAGGGATCAGATCTGAAGGCTCTGAAAAGAAATCATGAAATCCAGAAATCATCTCTATCAATTGAGGAAGTTTTCATTGAATGCCGTGAGAACTGCACTATTTAAACCTGAAAAAAACCCCAACAAACCAACACACAAGCCCTACAGTGAATAAAACTCTTTTAAAAAGTCAAATTTTGAGGGTAATCTGGAAACAGTGTGTGAGTCTGAATTAGGATGAGTCACGCATATTTTATTTTCTTCTTCAAATGCAAATATATATCTAATGTATTTAAAGTTTCGTCTATTGCCAGGCTGCTTTACCAGCAGATGTACAAAAGGAAAGGGATGACAAGGAAATTACAGCAAGACAGTTTTCTCAGCACTTGAATCCCGAGTGGAGCAGCGCAATAGAAGTAGCAATGATCCACATATGCTAAATGGTACAAAAGGAGGCAATGGTAAAGGTGAAGAGTCAATGAGAATGGGAAGAAAAAATGCCCTTCATCGTTACTGAGATAAAATGATTTAGGTGCAAGATCCAGTTACATTTATCTCTTGCTGTGTTTACCTTCAGCCTCCTTGATGTTCTCTTGGTGCAGGGCAGGTTCTGGTTCTTGAGTATCTCAAGCACCCTAAAGTTTCCTCCAATGCATGGAAAGTATTTCCAGGCACCAAGAACACCAAAACATAGCCATCATGCCCGTCCTCTTTCCCTGGTCATGTGCCTAATTCCTAGGGGGACATTTGGGAAGTCAAGCAGCACAGGAAACTTCGTAGACAGAAAATGTGTGGAGAAGGGAGAAGGTTGTTCACAAAGCTTCCCATCTGTTTTGCATCAACAGATATCCCAGAGCCATGAGATCTAAAAACAGTCTGTCTGTCTATTTGTGCCTTATAAAAGCCCCAAGGAGCATGCGGAAAGAGCAGGTTGGCACAACCCAACCTATAGATGAAGGAGTGACAATAACTTACCATAGCTTACTTTGAACCAGGTCTCAGAAGATTATCCTGCCTGAAAGACAGGAGTAACTCAAGCTATTATAGGGAAAGCAGAAAGCAAGTTTTAGTTTGGGAGTCTCTGAGCCCTCATATCCATTCTATTTTCTACAGCACTGAAGCTTTCTCACAGCCCAGAGGTCTGGAAGACCACCAAATTACTGCAAGCAAATGAGTATTTCCAGTAACACTGCTGCTTTCACCTAGTCGTATTCCTAATGACTAGAAGCTGCTGCTAACAGAACGGTAGGTATGAGAGATGGAAGGAAATCAAAGGACCAGTTAGGTCATTAATCCATTAAGCTGATAGAAGATTAGTCCTTAGAGCATATTTCTTACCATTTCATCCAGTTTATGTTTTAAACAACCCCAGCAGTGTAGAGTCTATCATTTCCCTTGAGGAAATTACACCCAGATTGTTAAAGATCTCTCACCAGGACAATTTCAATTCTTTCCAGCCTACTGTTTTTCCCTTTTCTTAATTGTATGTTACTGCTCTCAGCAACATTTTGTGGTCTGCTTTGTAGGCCATTCCCCAGCACGCATTCAGTGTGTGCACATACATCCTTCCTTATCTTCCAGCCATGTAAATTATACTCAGCATTTTCATCCTTTCCAAACGCAACTTCTTCCAGCCCCTTAGATTTGGGGAAAAGTGATAACTTCTTTTGGAATGTTTTTTCCCCTGAACTTTCCTTCCACTTGTCTCTCTATTCTGCTGTCCTGGTGTATTTGAAAAGCTCAGACTAGCATAGTGATCTGCTGAAAGAAATAGGACAAAAAGGCACAGCAGACTATGGAATTATATCAATTGTACTGAATTCCTTCCAGAGAGGAAAATATAACAGACATTTTTGTCTCTGACAAAGCAATGAGATGGGGTATTGACTGGCAGTTCATTCCCCTATCAGTAAGAGGTGTCCTTTGAATGTACCTTCACCTGCCTATCAGAAGGATCAGGCTAACCTCTGGTACAGAGAGAAAAAAGACAAGCATGAGTACGAAAAAAAAACCCAAAACACAACGCTTTTCCAGGCAAGCATATTCCATATCGACACCATTGCTACACCCAGATACAACAGAGGTTTGGATCCTGTCTCTGGGTGACGTCTCATCCTTCCCATGAGCTGAAATGGAGAGCAGCTGCAGCCATCACTTGTGGGAGAGCTGATGGCAGTCAGAGCCTGGGCTGTCCTTCACCAGATGCTGAAAAGCACAATGAAATACTGGCTGCCCTCTGGAGGAATCAGGGAAGACAGAGTCCCTTCCAATCTGAGGGCTGGAATTCAGAGAGGGGATGAAGATAAGAGAGAGATCACACACCACAGAGCGTGAAAATGGAATTAACAGTTCTTGTAAGATGTTTCTGCATAAGTAAAGAGTAATTTCTTAATGCAGCGTCTGATGAAGTTGCTGCCTGTAATCACTATTAGAGGAGTGCCACAGACAGCACAGTATGGCCACTGGATATCCCCAGGTGGGGATTCCTAAGGGAGTCAGTTCTTCTCAAGGCATTTACCTGCTAACTTGCCCAAGTAGAAATACCACAAAACAGAACATAAATTACTCCAGCTCCACTCAAGCAAGAAGCTTGTGCAGAATTATATCCGATGAAGGTCTGGCCAGGCAAGCACAGCTACTCCAGTCATTTCCCACAGCCCCACTGACTTCAGAGGGAGTGACATGCATCAGTCAGAGCACACCTGGGCAAGGATGAGCAGGAGAATGGTCTCACATTGCTGTGTCTGTCCACTGCAAGACACTGTTCAACTGGAGGGAAAAAGAAAACAGAGGCTTTCATGAATAGTGCTGTTGATATGCCAGAGGGACAGGATGTCACCCAGAAGGACCTGGACAAGCTGGAGAGGTGGGCCCAGGTGAACCTCATGAGGTTCAACAAAACCAAGTGCAGAGTCCTGCACCTGGGCTGGAGAAATCCACATCATCAATCCAGGCTGGGGGATGAGGTGATAGTAAGAAGCCCTGTGGAAAAGGACTGGGGAGTGCTGGTGGATGAGAAGCTGGACATGAGCAGACAGTGTGCGCTTGCAGCCCAGAAGGCCAATTGCATCCTGGGCTGCATCAAAAGAAGTGTGGTCAGCAGATCCAGAGAGGTGATTCTGTCACTCTGCTCTGGTCAGAGCTCACCTGGAGTACTGTGTCCAGCTCTGGAGCCCTCAATACAGGAAGGACATGGACCTGATGGAGCGAGTCCAGAGGAGGGCCACGAAAAAGTTCAGCGGGTTGGAACACCTCTCCTGCAAAGACAGGCTGAGGGAGCTGGGGTTGTTCAGCTGGAGAAGACAAGGCTCCAGGGAGACCCAATAGTGACCTTCCAGTAACTGAAGGGGGCCTATAGGAAGGCTGGAGAGGGACTGTTCACAAAGGCCTGTAGCAACAGGACGAGGGACAATGGTTTTAAACTAGAGAAGGGCAGATTTAGATTGGATGTTAGGAACAAGTCCTTTGCCATGAAGGTAGTGAAACACTGGAACAGGTTGCCCAGGAAGGTAGTTGAGGCCCCATCCCTAGAGTTATTCAAGGTGAGGCTCAACAAGGCTCTGAGCAGCCTGATCTGGTTGAGGATGTCCCTGCTCACTGCTGAGGGGTTGGACTAGATGACCTTCAGAGGTCCCTTCCAACCCAAAGCACTCTATGATTGGTCTATGACTGGAAAACCATAGATTACCAGGAAAGTCCAGAGATGGTTCAGTCTCAGGTAGTGACTGAACTTTCTACAGATAACTAACAACTTCCTCCTCCTCTGCTCCTAGCTGAACAGAAGTTTAGGATCATGAGCAAAAGAAATCTGCTCCTGACTACACCAGCTCTGTCTCTTCCTCCATCATCATTACCTCTCTTGACTTTCAATGGCTCTGAGCTACAATCACACACCTTGAAGAGCTGAGCTTTTTGCATGCCTGATAAACTCACCTTTAAACTGATTATTGAAATATCCAAGCTGTTCATGCTGACTTAACTGAACCTGCACTCTCTTCCCTGCTTAATCTTCACTTACAGTGTCAGAATTCATTTGTTCTTTCCCACTGCACTCCCTGTTGTCAATTGTGCATCCCCAAGCCCTCGCACACACCCCTCTTCCCGCCTCCACTGAACACACTGCCTACAGGATTTCTGGAAATGGATCATTCAAGGGAGAGCTTATTTGTTTCAAGCAATAAGTCAAAAAATCAAAAAGAACAACTCAATTACTGTTTACTCGAGAACAAAACTAGAGCATCTTTGATATCTGTGCACAGCAGAAGACAAATTTTATATATTACGCTTCTTCACTTCTTCTTCTGGATTCCTAAGCAATATAAGTATTAATCATCTCTCTACTCTGCTAGAAGCAATCACATTTTAGATATAATCTACCCCAACAGAAGATTAAGTAGAAAGCATAAACATCAAGATGCAACTACCATGCCCAGCAAGGGAGATCGAGCTCTTTCACCATCACCTATGGCTTCAAGCAATGCACGGACTTATCCACCCCATGAACCTAGCACCTGAGAGATAAATCCTCACACCTCTGCCATGCTGAACAGGCTTTTATTTTAATATGACTCTAGCTCCTTTCATTCTCAGCCCAAGAGACAGCAGGAAGAGGAACTCCGAGTTTTCAGTGAAGAAATATCCTCCACAGGGCAAATCTGAATGATCTCCTTTGCAGCTGTTTCCACTCTCTCCTGAAGGCCAGGGAAGCAAGGGCAGACAGGTGTGTCCTTTCTGGAGAAAAGGGCCTTTACTGCTTGCTTGCCAGTTGAGGAACAATGTCCAACCCCCTTAGGAAGGCAGATGATATCTCCTGTATCTGACATTTGCACAGTGCTTTGGAGCACAGCTATGGAAATGTAAAACAATCAAGGGATATTGTTTAATCCTGTAAACCTATCTGAAACCAAGAGGTCATGCCACTTTATCCAAGTATCTAGGTCGGTGTAATCAGCAATTAGAGATGAAGCACAGGCACTGTAAGCAGTAAGGTCAGGTTTATTCAGGTCTGTGGCCAGCAATTAAGCACAGTTTTACTGAAAAGCAAAATTCTCTCAGAGGAGGACAAAATTCAAACCAGTTGAAGAGATCATCTGATATCGCATTTATCATTGCAGTAGATGAAAAATTATCCAACCCATTGAACAGCATGTACAGTCTTCGAAGGCTGGTCAAAGCCTAAGGCATAGAACAGCAGCTGCAGTAGAGGTCAAACAGCACAACAGTGTGGGCACTGAGGCCAGCAGAAGCTGTGAACACACATGGGTTTGAGGACACCACTTGGCACAGTGGTATTTTCTGCTTCTCTTCCATTGAAGCCGTGGGAACACCAACATTGAAATACTTCCCCACCTTCCCTGTCCCAGTTAAGAGTCTGCAGTGGTTGTTTACCCAATCTCCATATGCAATACAATCAGATGGTTAGGAACACCCTGAGTCTTGAATTCCAGCTACAGTACCTCCTTATGCTTTTGCCCGACAGATCAAAGAGCTTCTTTCACACATTTCCATTTATGCAACACAATCCACTGGCCTAAGACATTTGCCTTTATTAATAAATGCTGCAACAATACCCTGAAAGTCACAGGTTAAAAGTGCTGGTGCTCCACAGGGCAATGCATGTGAAATAATCCAGTACTTTTGTCCAGGGCTTTCCATGCAGCTCCCTGTTTAATGAGTCCATCACCAGGTTTAATGACCTGTCAGAGCTTTAGAAACACTCTGCCCTCCTCATCAATGATTCACACACAGTCTTAAAACTGTGTACAGATTAAAGAGGCTGCTGCTCTCCCACCTCATTTCAACCCAAAGCAGTTTTAAATATTTTATCTCACCACAGAACTCTTCTGTACACATCCCAAAGGCTCTCTGAGAAGCTCTCTGGGAGTTAGGCTTTACCTGGCAGAGGGCCTGCTGGCACCACAAGAAAGCTGTTGCTGCCAGACCTGCCCACATCCTTTATTTACTCTCTTTAATGAGTCCTGCATGACCCTGTCTGTCAAGAGTGGGGATAGGATTTTCTGAGGTGGAAGGTGTTTTCTATTTATTGAAAAGCAGATGAAAGCCCTGATTGCAGGGACAGAACAAAGTACCACCTGGATCCACAGTTATCAGGGTTGGCAGAAACCTTCCTTCAGCTCCAAGTGAAGGAGAGTCATGACCCTCTCTTTTCCTGTCTACTCTGGTAAGATTTAAAGGGGACCAGCAGATGCAGAAATATAGGCAGGATCTTACACTTCCCAGATGAGCACATCAAGAATGACCAGTCTTCTAGGATACTCAGAACCTCTTATAGCTCTTACTGTAAAGAAATCCTGATGTGAGAGATCTCATGGCCCAGGCAGCCATAGATTTGCCTCCCTGCACAAAGCAAGACTGTGCCCTGTGATAGCAGTCCTCGTGAATGCAGTTTTGGTCCCCAGGGAAATGGAACAAAGTAGCCCAGGGGAGTGGGCTAGAGCCACTCCTCAGCTTTGCACCAACAGCAGGATGCTGCTGATACTAGTCTCAGCCACCACTTCGCCATCTCTCAGATGGGAATGCTGCCAGCAGGATCTCACTGTCCAAAACGCAGATAGCTTGTACAGCTCAAGCCATTACGTTGCTAGGAACAGCCATATTCCTGTGATACCGTGGCCACGTGTGCCACACTTCTAGCACACAGAGGTCTGCCCAATATGATGGATTTTGTTATAGGTGCAACTTCTTCACAGTTTCTCTAGGCAGATTTCCTATTTTTTTTTTCCCCCAAGCATTCATTTATAGTATCTGGTGCCTTAGTATTACATGATAAATAAACAAAGAGACCCATTAAAATACTAGGAAACATAACAGAGGGAAACATAATAGAGAGAATCACTCATTAATCACATCATAATACACCCTCTCACCTGTTTTTTTAGTTTACTTTTACCCTCCTTTTACCAGCAGTATACAACAGCTTGTCTGCTGGCATAGGTAGTGCGCTGCTGCCCCCTCCCCCCGCCCCAGCATTTAGGCTGTCACTAGGTCACTAATTTCATGGGAAATCCATTTTCCAGCAATTTGACTAGCTCAACAAAGAGAGAAATAATATTCTCTAGATGAATAATTTGTAATTTTTGACTGGCAAAACATTTGTGCACTTTTTTTTTAATTTTCAAGTTAGCCAGCCAGTTCTGGGCACAGACTCTTAGACTCTTGTGATAATTAACCCTACATGAACCCAGGAAAGAAAAAGACAAATCCAGAGAAATAGACAGGCAGAGAGATAAATGCTCCTGCACGCAGACACACAATTGTCTTTGTAGCTGCTTCAGCAGCTCTGGATTTCTGCCTTCCTTTTGGCATGTTTCTCAGCTAGAGGCCTTGGACGAGGCAGGGAGCAGGCTGCAGCCACCTGAACACCTGCGCCCATACCTTTGCTTTCCCTGACAGAGGAGCCAGTTTAACTTCACAGCCTGTAGGAAGTGCCAACCTGCCTGCATTCCCCAGTACTTTACAAAGGGAATTTATTGATAGTGCAAGGTGCTTGGTGAAAGCACAACATGGGTACAGGACAACCACAGACCACGCTGTCCATCCACCCTGACCAACGGGGACCTCAATTTCCATGTCCGTTCAACCCCAGGAGCGCTTGTAAGGGAAATACTAATCAGAAGGAGTTGAAGTGGGACCACATAGGTTGCAGATAGGCATTAAACCACAGTGGCTTTTTCTCCTGAATGCATGAGATCCAGCTGCATGGGGCCACAAGATCTATCTGCTCATCCCAACCTGACAGTTCATTTTCTCCATTTTCAGCTAAATTGTGATGTGAACAGGGAATATCTCAAAACCTTTCTGGTTTTCACACACTTAGGTATTAATGAAGAGCTAAAAGCCTGAAGGACCAAATTCCCCACTCCCCATCTCCCCTGGTTTCTGGAACTGCAGCAATCTAGCCTCTGCAAGCTTGGTGGTCCATGGCTAGCAGCCAGAGTCTCCAGATACCTGTGGTCACCCATGGCATAGAAAAGGTTCTTTAGATGAGCCTCCAGTGAATCCCTGACCTTTGAATTTTCCTTTAAACCAACATAAACATAGTCAGGATTGTGAGGGACCAGACGATCCCCCTGTACCTCCAGGGACAGTACCTCTAAGCAGGACTTGGTCATGTCATTTTCATGTTCTCATTTCTTCTCTCACCCCATAATGGGAAATGAGACCAAAAATCCTCAAGGGGTGAAGGGAGTCACATCAGTCCACGGCAGATATGGCCAAATCATGAAAATTTTTGTTTGTTGGCACACTCAGAAAGTAAAGTCTTGCCTTCTCCTTTATAATTCAGCCTTTCCTATATGAGGAGAGAGTAATGAGCTACATGGGCCTGCAAAGGGTAGCCTTGTCTGAGAGAGAAGATAAAGATCCCTTTACTTAGTGCAAAACCAAACAAAAGTGAGCAATAAAGTACTGCAGAAAATGAGCAGGTAAGTACTTGCATTTTATTTTCAGTCAATACCTTTTCAGCATGGCTGATCTCTGAAATCTGATTTTGTGTTGTACTGCAGATCCATACCCCCTGGGAAGCTTGCATCCCTCTTGCTGAGCATTAGCTCTCACTTCATTTGTCCACACAATCTCTACACAGCTGTCATCTCAACATTCAAGCAAGCTTAAACAAAAATGTAGTCTCTCCACAAAGCACACCCCTATACTTGCATAGCTGTTGTTCTCAAGTGTCCCACTCCAGGAAATCCATCACCAAGCCACTTTGTCATCCCCAGTGAAGGCAGGATGTTCAGAGAAGGGTAGCGCATCACAGGCTCAATTTACTGGGGCTCATTGCCTCTCCCTGGCTCACTTCTCTGAGGGTGAGAGGGCCATGGCACATGTCCTTGGCCAGAGTCACCATGGCAGCCAGAGAAGGATTTGTTGTATATACTCACTGTACAACAAAGTCACCACGCTAGGATGTAGCGAGAGGGCTTTTGGTTAAAGGGCTGTATGATGAAAAAATATACCCTGAGGTGGATGCAGGAAGCAGATGATGGGGCAATAAAGTATTCATTTCTATAATATCGATTCATTCCCTCTTTCTTTCATATACCCCATCTAGTCTAGTGACCTAGATCATTCAAGAAAATTAAACTGACTGATGCAGTTCAATTGCTGTTCAAGCTCCATCCAGAAAACATTGTGTTTCCCCAATACCCTCTGTTAGTTCCAGCCATCTTACTATGATTGGTGTAGAGGTAAATGTCCACGTCCAGAAATCATTGCAGTTTAACCATAGCAGCAAAGTGTTACACCAAAGGAAAAGACGCAGGTGCTGAAGCTGCTTCTAAATTGTCTGCTACCTAGCAGTCCCTAGTGTAGCTCAGAGTCATCACCACAGCTCTCCCTAGGTGTTCTCACTGGAGTAACAGTGCTAAAACCTGGGCACCACATTAAACTACCAGTGGCATCAAGGCTCCTAAAGCAAAGAGATGTCAGGTACCCATATGCTATTCATAGAGTGCATATTGGGGTGGAAGGGACCTCTAAAGGTAATCTAGTCCAAGCACCCTGCAGCGAGCAGGGACATCCTCAACTAGATCATGTTGCTAAGAGACTCATCAAGCCTAACCTTCAACGTCTCCAGGATTGGGGCTTCCATCATCTCCCTGGGCAACCTGTTTCAGTGTTAAAAACATAAACAGTTGGCCCATTTAAATGTTATGAAAATCACTCTTGAGAAATCATGAGGACCAAAAGAGAATTTCCATCCCTAACGGAAGCAGGGTGACCCTAAAGTTTTATCAGGGTTTAATTTATTCCAGGTTACATCAAAGTAGTCTCAGAGATGTGAAACACAGTTATGAGAGGGCAATTATCTTAGTTCCTTACATTGAGGAGTTAAGGTTGGTGGAACCAAACCCAAGCTGGTGTGAATCATTGCAGTTCCACTGGAGGGAACAGTTACATTATTTACTCCAGATGAAAATCTGTTCACTAAGTTGAACAGAACAAGAAAGTGCTATAAACAGAATCAGACTTATAAAACAGTAAAAGACAATTTTCTATCCTTAAAGTAAATCTCTTTCCCACACTGGATTTCAAATCTGAGGGCCGTGTCAGGTGAAAGGCAAGGCTCCACATTTGCTGACGTACACAAAAAAAAAATGTAGGCATATGAGGCAGCCTGTCAGATATAACCCACTTGCCGCATCAGGAAGCGTCAATGTGCCAAGCCCCTCTTAGTCACCTCAGCCAATCACTTAAGTCCTTTCTCCAGCAAAGTCAGCTCCAAGGACTGCAGCACAGGTATGGGATTTTGGAGGCCTGGACTCCATCCCTGTTTCTACTACAATTACTCCTCAGCAAGGCTTTTAGGTTGTGTCTTAACCAGTCAGCCGTCAGGACTGCCTTATACTCACACCAATGAGTATCAGTGGAACAAATGTCCTCAGTCAAAGCCCAGGGACTGGGTTCCATGACACTGGGTGCTTCCCTCCTAATCATCTCATCTTCCTGCTCTGCCCCTCTTCATGGCATCACTGAAACCCCCCTGCCCTAAGGTCTCTGTCACAGGAAACCAGAGTCAAGAGGAGACATGCAGAGCTTTATTCCTGCTACTCGGCTTCACCATACCCTGCTTGTTCCCATAACCCAGGAGGAGGAAACTTCTGAGAGCTCTGCTTTCTGAGCAAGCAGCATACTGCAGACCTGTTGGTACACTGCAAGGTGTTAGTATAGATGGGACAACACTAGCAGTCAGAGGTAACCACTCACATTAAATCATCTGGGATTTAGGGTGCGAGGAAAACACAAGTTTTTGAGCACATTAACCCTCATCACATCACTTCACCTACAAAAGGCTTAGACTATTCCAGCCACCAGAGCATTGGTGCTACCACATGGCTGATGGAGGACTACAAAACAAGGGTGAGCACTTCAACTTTACGGTGCCGTGTAATGCCAGAAATTTACATTGACCTAAAGTGGTGACCCACAACAGCATTCAACATTAATCCCAGAGAGCATATGTGCAAGTTTTGGCTGGGATAGAGATAATTTTCTTCACAGTAGCTAGTAACAGTATAGTAGTAGTAGGAATGTTTTAGTTACTACTGAGCAGGACTTACACAGAGTTAAGACCTGTTATTCTTCTCACCTCACCCCACCAGCAAATAAGCTTGGAGAGCACAAGAAGCAGGGAGGGAACATAACTGGGACAGCTGACCCCAGCTGACCAAAGGGATATTCCAGACCATATGACATCATGCTCAGCATATAAAGCTGGGGAAAGGAAGAGGAAAGGGGGAGATGTTCAGAGTTATGGTGTTTGTCTTCCCATATAACCATTACACGTCACAGAGCCTTGCTTCCCTGGAGATGACTGAACACCTGCCTGCCTCTGGGAAATGGTAAACAAATTCCTCATTTTGCTTTGCTTGCATGCACAGCTTTTACATTACCTGTTAAACTCTCTTTATTTCAACCTATGATTTTTCTTGCTTTTACTCTTCCAACCCTCTCCTCCATCCTGGCATGGGAGGGGCAGGAGCAAGCAGCTGTGTGGGGCTTAGTTGCCAGCTGGGTTTAAATCACAACACCAGGTACTACACAGCTCCCCTCCAGCCTCCATCCCCTACAACAAGGGCAGGCTTTGCACATTGGAGCATTAAAATAGCAATCTGTTACTTTTCTGATGCTGTCACAGGACTCCACTGCTCAGGTTTCCCTGCCACAGAAGTCTGGTTCACAGCACTGGGCTCTTCAGCTATGGCTGTTGAGCTGATCTGCATATTAATCAAATAACCTTTTGCAATTAAAGATGATGAGAAGAGGGTTAAAAAGGAGAAAGAAAAGATGAAGCCCTCTGCAGATGTTGTTCTCACACATGGTCACCCATATAGTTGTGTGTTGCTGCCACTTCACTTTAAATCTCTCTCTCTTCAGAGAGTGACTCCAGCCCCTTCCATACTGCAATCAAGAGATTGATTAAGAAACAGGTAACGCTGCAGACCATTTTGTCATTGCTGATAGAAGTGCTGAACAGCTACTGCTAAATTACAGCTATCAATCTCCCAGGTTGTACATGGATACATTAATTATTTCTTCCATTCCCCACAGACACAGATGCTTCCCTTTTTCTTGACAGAATCTGTGTGGATCACCTGCCCATCTGGCTTCTCCACATTGTTATAACGGTATCTTTCCCTCAGATGTCATCTTTCAGTTTTTCATGGGCTCCAGAGGGAGCCAATATTATTACTTAGCATTTCTAAAGGATATGTCTTTGAAATTTATTAATTCACTCTGAAATTACTATATTGTGTTGGGATGTACTTATTAGTCCAGATATACAGGGTACATGTAAGGCCCTGACCTCAGCTATTTCAGCTGCTGAGAGGAGCAGCAGTATGAGAGGAGTCTGGTGGCAATGACATGATTTGCCAGACATCACAGTGATGACGAGCGATGAGGCAGACATACAAGCAGAGATTTTAAAGTTTTCTTTCACATCAGTGGGTATGGTTAAGACAATGAGACACAGCAGTCCATGACCTGCTTGTTTAGGGAAAACAGAGTTCATGTGCACAAAATGATATGGCTTCAGCTGTATTCAGGCCCAAAGATCATGTTGTTTCTTTACAGTCATGCAGTGCAGGACACCCATGAGATCCCAGCAGGTGAGAAGGAACAGCACCACAGGGTGAAGCCACAACCACACCAACAGGGCTACCAGCAGCAGCTTTCCAGATTTCACAAGATCTGGCAAGTCCTCTACAGACACAGAAAGCTCCAGGGTTTCTGCAGAGGGAGAAAGCCCCTCAGCACAAATTCCATCAACAAAACTGGAGTGCTCTCTGACTAGCATATGAAGAAAGGAGCCAGCTCAGAGGATTTCCATTTCAAGTTCACACCTGGTCCATAATCCTTGAGGGGAAGATAGCCATAGATGTGACATTAGAGCAATTCAACAAATGATCTCTTCTAAGCATCAGTTTCTCCAGGCAAAGAGAAATGGGCAGTTTTTATAGCAGTTTCTTTTTTATGACTCACTCCCATGTCATTATACCAATAAGATCCAGTCTCTCCAGGGTGTTTTTCTCCAGTGATTAAAGCTGTGAGCCTTCAACCTTGTACCTTATCAACACCACACAAAGCACACTATAACCACCTAGAAACTTGCTGCCTTTCATCCCTTATTGCTTAATAAACTTACCAGCAGAACTATTGCAACAGAATAATGAAGCTAAGCAATAGCATCCAGCTCAGTAAACCTGAGAGCAGAGCCTGTTAAAAATAAAATTAAATATAAAAACCAAACAACTAATTGCAGAAATGTGGAGTGTGATGAAGAGATCCTGCCAGTTCAGCCAGAGTTCACAAACAGCTCACTCCTGTTATTTCAGCTGCTGTAAGGAGCAGCTGTGTCAGAGGAGATGAAGGCAGTGAGTTGCATAAAGCTACAAGAGGAGTAAGAGGTGGTGTCAGGACAGATCCACACATAGTCTGCACCTGAGGGAGCTGCCACAGGAGTTGCAGGCAGCATAGCCAAAGGCATGAGGTGCTCAGGAAGGGAAGAGATGATGCTCAGAAACAGGTGCTTTGGCAGAGTGGTTTGGAAAAGGCAGCCCAGCAACTGGCTCCCGAAGTTTCAAATTTGGTGAAATTGTAGCCAGTCACCACTAAAAAAACCCTGCATTTTACACTGTTAGTGCTGTAATGGGGCTTTTTCTGGCATGAAGAACATGGCATGTCCTCTTACAAGGCAAGGCATGGACAGGACATAACAGTAAGGCATAGGGTAAGCACTGCATTTGCAGGATCGTCAGATCATCCACTATGCTATACTGAGCAGTCACACAATGCCTGTTCAGGTCCAGATGCCTGACCAAGGTGCTGAAGGTATGGCCCTTTCCCATCACTGCCAACGTATGGAGCTTGTAGTGGTATTTCCACTTCTGGGTGCCTGTTTGGGTCTTATGAACAGGCCCACAGAACATTTAGTCTGCAAGGTCACACACGGACATCCCACAGGGCCCATGACACTGCCTATCACATGCTAGGCAGATTGAGACTGTTAGCATGAAACACTAAAACCCACAGAACAGTATTCAGCTCTCAGTAGAGGGTAGGAGAAAGCAAAAGTAACTCCCCCCGACAGCAAGAACCTTGTTAGAGAAAAATGACACTAAACCTCTCCTGGCCCACTGTTTTGCCAGCGTAAGTCCTTCCCTTCACCCTTCCTCAGGCAATAGTATCAGACTGCAAGGCCTCCTTATCGCTTTATTTCTGTGGCAAGCAAGGGCGATCAGAATGCGAAACACTAACTTTACTCTTCATGGAAGGGCCTTCTTGACCAGACAGCCTGTCAGGACCACAAGGAAACATGAATGCAACAAGGAGACCACATTGTTTTTCATGTGATTCTAAAGACTGGCTTGACCCATCCCCCCCAAAAAAGTGGATTGTCTCCCAGATCCAGGGCCATCACAAAGCTTCAGTGTTTCCCACTATCACCCCAAAGTACTTTCTCCAGCTATTGAATCACTTGTAACTGAAGCTAGAGTTATGTCTGGCTTCCTAGGAGAAATTTCTGTTGCAGGTGTAAGCTGCTGCTGGGCCTTTCCACCAAACTCTGCAATACATCTCCCAGATAGACAAGGAACTAGAAAAGGGAGGTCCATCACCACAGTGCAATTCACAGTAAGCACTACAATTTATAGCACATAAATACTGCATGTATACTGCAGCATTTTGCAGACATTATTATCTCAAAGGGTAGGTAGGAGGTGGGAATAACAGCTTGTAACAACTGTAGCATAGACAGCTGCTTTCTTTGCTATGTCTAATGCTATTTGGGGAGGTAAAATAGGTTTACCAGCAGTGCCTCTGCTAGCATACACTGCAGCTCCACGTGGGGCTTCTGCTGAAGAATTAGGTTAAATGCAGCACAATCATGTAAACAATCTTGTAGAGGCTTTCTAGGAGAAATTTCAGAGAAAATCATTCAAGTCCAAGCACACCCATTTCCCAGAAAGCAGAGATGATGTCCTCGTTCTGGGCTTTTGCACTGCATTTAATACAGACTTTCTGACCCAATCACTGTGGCTGAAAATCTGTGGACAGGATTAACCTCTCATAAAGCTAGCTGTCACAGCTAATGCCATATTTCAGCCACATACAAGATTGTTTAAAAGTTTTCTGCCACCAGAAAAGTCAATCCTAGTTTTCCTACCCTCTCCTCAACCTGATTATCAACTGCATGGTCCAAATCCCTCCCTTTTTCTTGCATCAGACCTTTCACAGAGCCAGTTCGGGCCACTCATCTGGCAGAATGTGTTTCCTTCATTCCATACTAAGGGAAAACTTTTGGCAAAGTTTATTTTTCTGTCAACTTAGTGATTTGAATTGTCGCAGCGGGAGCTGACTAGCAAACCAAAAACCAACACTGACAATAGCTATGCCACTAAGGACTTACAAACAACGTAAAAGTGTCCAGAATCAGGAAGACATTGCTGAACTGCACCCTCCAGTAAACACGAAGCATCTCATTTTAGACATCCTTGTATTAGACAAATAGATAGATTTCTCTCCTATAGTCCACAGGATACAAGAAATTATGTTTTCACTGGTCTAGTTCATTCTAGTTACTTTGTAACTTGACTCTACTGGGCAAAAGAATAGGTTTTCCTCACTTGTGCTTGTTTTCCCTGATAAAGTTTGGCAGGATGCAGCTGACATCTGTAGTGGTAGCAGCACGAGAAAGAACAGCCAAGGTGTTCCTGATTTAGTAAGTGGATTCACACTGGACTTACATAGCCTTAAAAAAACATAACTTGGCCCAGAATTTTGGCATACAGGTAAGTGGAAGTTTGACACATTTGTCAAGGCTTTTGCAAACTAGCTGGAATTAGCCCCATATCGTAGAGCTATTGGGCACAGAGACACCACATCTGGTTCTGGAAGCCTCTGAGATAACCAGAAGCACACACAAACTGTGGATCACTCTTCTTACCCTGTTCTTGAAGAGGTGTTTGCTGCTGGTCACTACAGGTGACAGCACAGCATCATCACAGATTCTGCTCTGACCCACCAGCTCTGCAGCCACAGCCAAAAAGTTGCCAGAAGCCTTTCGTGACTCCTTCCTTCTCTTCTGCTTTTAGCTCTCAGAGCAAAGAAAGGTTTACTTTTCCCTTTAAGGATATCAGACCAAGAGTCTTCTACATCGATGGCTTGCCTGAGTAACAACAGAATTGCCATGGTTACAGCCTTGTTCGTGGATTTAGGAAGAACAGCAGGATTCATGGAGCCAAACTCAAAAGCTCATTTGTACATCAGAGAGTCACAACTGGAGATGAGTCAACATCACAAGGAAAAGAAATTGCTTCTCCCATCACACAAAATGCCAAAAGGGACAGGCAGGGAACCCAGCATCGCATCAGGGCTTTGAGAAAGGTAAGCACGGTTACTCTCATTAGAAGGCTCAGGAAAATATCCAGCCATCATCAGAGTGGGCAGGCGGTTGCAATCCAGTGCACTTCCTCCTTGAGGGCAAACTCTGATTATTCTTTTAGAAGTGCAGACTCCCTTGAGCAGTTCTCCTTACTTGTTTTGTTTCAGACAGAAGTTGCGAGGTTGTAAAGACCCCATGTGCCTCCTGGCCTCTTTGCTTTGGACAGCACTGAAGGAGGTTGCAAGAGAAGCTTAAGGTAGAGCTCAGCTTAGGAGATACAGTTTACACGTGTCGGCATCCAACTCACAAGTGTAACGTGACACAGTAACAGCACAACGCTGAGTGTGCTGTATGACCAGGTTACAAGTTCCAACTGCTGAGATTCAGAGAATGGTTTGGGTTGAAAGGGACCTTTAAAGGTCATCTAGGACACCCACCCTGCAGTAAGCAACTAGATCAGGTTGCTCAGACCCCCATCCAGCCTGACATTGAATGTTTCATCTACCACCTCTTTGAGCAACCTGTCCCAGTGTCTCGCCACCCTCATTGTAAAAAATTTCTTCCTTGTATTTAGCCTAAGTCTGTTTTCTTTTAGTGTAAAACCATTATCCCTTGTCCTATCACAACAGGCACTGCTAAAAAGCTTGCCTAAGACAGCCATGTCCTGGCTGCACCTTTGGACAAAGCTTCTCTCTTCACAGCAGCCAGTTGAGAGGAAATGACATTCTTGCATGGATGAATGGCTCAGTCAGCACCACCAGCACAGATCGGTATAACTGTAGGGCTAGATGTAAGCTGTTACCCTGAGGCTGGAGTCTGCCGATGTGCTCCCTCCACATACAGCGGTATGAGCAGGTACCACGAGGTCCCCAGTCACAGAACGCTTATTTTTGGCGGTAACTCCCACTGTGACGCACTTTGCCTGCAAAGCAGCCAGACATGCACCCATACTCCAGCTGTACAGTACCACCAAAGCTTTTCCAGTGACCCTGTTGCTGGAAAGCCGGCCACATTCTTGGGGGTGTTGCAAAATGCTGCTGTATTGAAATTGCAATTCAGGGCCTTGAGGGAGGTTTCCTGTCAGGTGCAGACAGACACCTGGCTGTGGCTGGTTTTGCTTTGTGGGGCTGTAAGCCAAGCTCAAGAAGCCATCCACAAGATTCTCTATTTGTATGGGAATGGAAAACCCCTCCAAAACCAGAACACAAGCAGATTTCATCAGAGCCTTCAGAAAGCATATAGAAAGCAACAGAAATCGACCACACCCACTTCCAGAGGTTGCTGTTCACATGAACTCCTTTTTCAGGCTTTTTCCAGCACAAGAAAAACAGCCTTGCCCCCTCATATTTGATTGGGCAGCTGAGCAGTCTGAGCATGCAGAAGAGCAAGGGAAAAAACTCTTCCATGGTGTAATGTGCATGACCTCTGCTGTGTTTGCAGATGTGCCTGTGTAATCAGCACTGCCCCTTGTGAAACCTGCTTGCCCCCTACCAGGGCAGTAGCAGAACAGCTTACAAGCTCAGAGAGAGCACTTCTGCTGGTGTGAATGCCCCCGATTCCCAGGAAATCAATGAAATTACATCCCCAAATCAAACTGCTATAAGCACTATCACTAAAACCATATTTGTGTTATTATCATTGCACTGCACAGTTAATTGCTGTACAAATATTTGTCTTGCCTACATTCATCAAGGTTGCTGCTGCCTCAGGCTGAACTTACTCAAAGTCTGATGTGCTTTTCCCAAGACTGGAATCTTAAAGCAGATGTGTCTATTTTGCATACTGAGAGAAACACTACACCCTGGATCCAAAACTTCCTTTCACTGAAGTAAATCCAGAGCAACAGGGGCCATTTCTTTCAGAGGAGAAGCATGTTGGGGCAAGATGAAATCCAGACTTCCCAGGCTATAATTTTGGACCAAGAAGCAAGACTGCATTTACCTTTCCTTTTGTCAGCTCATTGTGATTTGTCTAGATTTATCACCAGTCTTTCCTGCTCCCTTTTCTCTCCTTTCTCTTCTAATTAGGCCATTGAGGCCTTGTCTTCAAAAACTGTCTGGATCCCAACAGAAGCTTTTAAGTCTCAGACATCAAATGGCAGGCAGTTTACTATAGTTAATTATGGTAATTTTTGCTTAGTAGTAGCTTCCCTCTGAAGAGTCAAAATTACTTAGAAAAAGCCCCAGCCTCAGGCATGAATTTCTAAGAACATAGTTTTTGCCATTTATTATTTTACAAAGTTAAGGAGCAGCAGAAAGGGAAAACCCAGAGGGGAAAAAAGAACTGACAAAAAGAATAAGCTTTCGTAGACTATATACCATCATGTGATGCACAACCAGACCATGCCTGCCTTTTGCAGGCATCAGGTACCCCTGTGCTGAGCTGTGGGACAAATTCTGCCTTTCATCCAGTGGCCCAGTTTCCCAGCACAGCTGTATTCTGCTGTCAAGGTTGCTATGAACTGACTAGGACAGGTAGCCCTCCAGCTGACCCCAGAGCAGAGAAGGCACAAAGTTATCCTGAAACTACAAACGGTCTGAGCACAGGTAGGTTGTCGTGTGCAGAACATAGGTATCTGGCTGTCCCAAGCAGCCAGTCTCACAGGTATGCTGGTCCCTCTGGATACAGGGTGTTAGGTGACCCACTGCGTTCAATCCTTGCTGCACGCAGCCAGGACACCCCACGCAGATAGAGATCAGCAAGATCACAAAAAAATTAACAGAAATCACTCTCAAACACTTCTATAGGAAGATCATGTGCAGCAACAGGACTTACAAAATACTCTAAGGCAGGCTCTGCCTCTTATCAAGAGCTAAGCCTGTGGATGAGACCATATTGCAGGTTAAAAAAATGACAAGTTCTGTAAAACAAACACTAACTTACACATCCTCTCTTGATTACTCCAAATAAATCCCCTGCACGGCTCAGGCTTTGCCCAGGCCCCTTGGCAGCAGCACTCTTACATGCTGCTGGGTCTTCTATATGTGCAGGTGCTTTACCAAAACTTTCAACCCCTACGTGTAGCCCAGCATGAACCACAATCACAGTACTCACAAAATCAACCCATTATGAAGAGGATGGAGTTGATTTATGCAGGGAGGCAAGCTTCTTGCGCAAGAGACACGCATGCCCCCTTCCAAACCAGCAAGCCAAACAGTAATTGAGAGTTACTTCCCCAATGTCTGGGCAAGCCATCACCTTGCTGCCTGCAGGCTACTCAGCCTTACACAAGTTAAATATTTTGCTTTCTGCCCCAACTTTTTCTGCTGCAAATCAAGCATATTAACCTCTATCTGTTTTCCAGGATTTCCTTCTAGGTTCCCATAGAAAAACTTTTCCTTTTGAAGATAAGTTCACCACCTGGAAAGGAGAGGAAAACAGAAGGAGAACTGATAGTTTGCCTTTGATTTCTATGGCTACAGAGTCTGCCCAGATAATCTGGGGCTTTAATACACAGATTCTTTCTTTTATGAAGGATCTGAAAAGGTAAAACTTTTATCAATTACTGAAATACGTAATCTTCAAGTCTGCTTTGCTACTGCAGAGTTTGTTTAATCTTCAAGCTCCTCTTTCAGTCAATGTAGTGTTTCATCTAGGAATCTAGAAACCATTTGGAGCAGTTTAAGTCAAACTTTCAAATATTTATTACAAATTTAGAGGTAGGCACAAGACTGTAAAATACAAATTGAGAGGCTCCTGTGTAACCTATCTCAGAACTGGAAGGAAGGAAGGAAGGAAGAGAAAAAGTATCTGGCTTTTTAATTTAAACAAAGGCAAGTATCTAAGCAATCACTATGGTTCTTTCCAGAAGTTCTCATTCTCTGGATGCTGCAGCTGTTTGTTTGCCAAGTGTTTTGAACAGCTTAATCATTGTTTAGGGTAAAAGAAAGTAATTTATGTTTGAAGTTACACTGAGACATTGCACAGTATTTAGAAAATTGTCTAAATTTTCAAGAACATCTTTTAAAATACACTTTGCTCTTTAAGCAGAGTATATCTGGATCTCTGCCTACTTTCAGACAACAGAATTCTGGCTCTCAGCAAGTTTCTTTGTATGCAAATGTGACTTGGTTTCAATTCAAAAGTAGCTGGTGCTTTAGGTCAAACCGAACCTGTGCAAGAGTAGTTAGATGACCCTCAAGGCCCCTTCCAGCCCTATTCTGTGCAGTTCTGGAACAAACACAGGACTTGCTTCTCCTCTCACCATCCCTGCTTGAGTGCTACAGTCAGTCTAGTGAACTACCAAGCAGCAGACAATAACTTGGCATTTGGGACTCACAGCTCCATCAAAGCCCTTCAGTGAACATCTGGCTTCACACCACCAAGTCACAGCAGGCTGTGTGTACCACAGTGTGCATGCCAGTCACTGGAGGCTATGGGACAACAGACAGGCTGGAGTGCTTTGTGGATTTGGGGCACTAAAGAGAAAGGGAGCAGTAGAAAAGATGCCCACGGGCAAGGATAGAGCTAGAGAGCAGCATCGCCCAGGCCACATAACTCCACTGCCTGAGTTGAGACCTTTTCTTTTAGCTGTCATGGGCTGTGCCATTTACCTCCTCTTCCAATTAGGGAGACCAGCCAGTCCCTTCAAGAAAACATAAGGGCAACTCCTGCAACACTGTCAGTGGTAGCTTCAGCTGAGGTAGAGAGAAAACAACTATTTCTCCCTACCAGACTGCAAAAACCATCTAACTCACAGGAGCAATGTCTGAGGACCACATGTCTGTGATCCCTCATGCCTGAGCCAGCCCTACTTTCCCAGCACAGAGCCCGTCTCACCGTCACACTCCTTTACAGCACATTTTTGGATTCTTACCCACACTTCCATGCTCCAGATCTCACAAGAAAAATCATAATCATCAAAACTGCAAGAAAAGACTCACTTTCAATACATTAACCAAGCAGTGAACAAGGGAGTCCAATGAGGGAGTGGTGAGAAAACCTCAGGTAGCCCAAAAGTACCCCTTGGAGAAGCCCACAGGGCTAAGCTGTCCATATATGCTCTCTTCTTCAAATTCAGATGTGTCAAGAGTGATTCCTGCAGTACCACTTTTCATATCACACTTCCACTTCAGGACCAGAAAATTAGAGCACATGAAACAAACAAAACAATCCACACCAAAACACATCATGCTAATGCCTGGCTCTTAAATAGTGTTATTTTATCTATAAATCAAGATACTTTAGACAAAATAGCTCAAAAGTGAGGTATAACAAGGGCTGCACTAATAGTCAGTGGAAAAATCTCGAAGCGCTGTGTAGAGAAGGTTTATGCAGCGTGGTCATCGTGCACACTGGGAAATTTCAGTTCCCTTTCCCAAATTCCACAGTGCACATTCAAGAGCAGCTGGTGCAAAATCTCTTCCCAGATGTTCACCCCCTGCACAGTCCACCCCACTGCTGCATATGGCTTTAACAGACAAAACACCAAAGATTACATGAGTCAGCAGTTGCTTTCTGGGTTGCCATCAAAAAGCCCTCTTCCCATTAACCAGACCTTTCCTCCATACCATCACCAACCAAAGCAAAAACAGTACATTAAAGAGATGCAGCACAAAACTTTCTTCTCAGATTAGCCCGGACTAAAAGGACCACCTCAAGTAACATACAGCTGAGAAAACGCACGGCAAGTCAGGACACAATTTCCTTTTTTCCATCCATTTCACAATGTCATTACATCCTTCTTGACCTAAACATGTCCCTTAGGTCTGGTGAAAAGGCTTTCCATGTGTCCCATCTCATAACACCCTTGAGTCTGGCAACATAAAGATACAGGGAAAAATCACTGTATTGGTGAAATCAGTAGCTTGGATGTGTTTGCCTGTCCCCACATCCCACAGTTCTGCAAGGCCTTGGCAATGGGCACCCAAAAATCCCTCGGTTTTTCTGCAGCTGAAGTCATTTATCCAAAGAGCAAGGGAGAGCCCAAATTGCAGAAAAGAGAACAGGGAAAGGGAAAAGGGTTTAAATGCATGGAAAAGTGAACCATGTACTTCATCTCTCTCTGCTCAGCATCTGTTCAATCCAAGCCTCTAGAACTGCCTCACAAGTACAAAGGTACACCTACTCCTCTGCCCAACAGCAGCCAAAATTTGGCCTGGAGCTGGGACTCAACATACCCACCTTGGACCAGCCAGCAGCTAACACAATCACACAGCTCTGCTCCAGGAGATGAGTCTGTGATGGGACATTCTATTCCCTTGCCAAACATCAGTTAACTAGTCACTGATTTTGCCACCTTTTTTTTTTTTTAAGTATTGCTGCCTTTTTAATCAACTGCCTTAGCTTTGTTCGAGATTAGGCTCCCCCCACCCCACATCTGGGTAACAGCTGTTTTATGGCCTGACCTGAATGATTGCTCTTCATACAGCAACCCAAGGATAGTTTGGTCAATCAAGAGCACTTACCTGATGCCGTACTGTCCTTTGACTTGTTAACTTGAGTTCAAAAGAGCTTCTATCTGCCAAGAAAACAATTGCAGTTGTTATAGGAGATATGGAAGGGAAAGATGCAGGTGCTTTCTGCAGAGAAGTGCTGATTAAAAAGGGTCCCATCCCATGGCCACGTTGTTGTCTGTCAGCTCTCTCACCTGCACAATACTGCTACTGGAGGAGTCTCTACAGTTTTTCTTAGTCCAATTGATCGAAAATCAGCTCGAGGAGTTCAAGGTTAAAGGTTGGACGCAATGATCTTAAAGGTCTTTTCTAACGTAAACAATTTCAAAATCCTAAGTCCATTTTATGGCTACATTTGTTTGAACTTGTAGACTTTCCATGCAACAGCTCAGAGAGTTCTCAGGTGAGTCTTTCTGTCGCAGGGCTGGGGCAATCACATCTCTCAGAAGGGCAGACAACAGGATGGGTAACATCTACCACCCAGACTAGTAAATGTAAGGGAAAGCATTTCCTTATCCAGATGGCACTTTAAACTCTTCAAGCTGTTTAGAGAATAGTGACTGAGGCCCTCCTCAGACTACTGGCTGCAATAAAATCCATTCACTCCCCGCTACCCGTAACTGTGGCACCAAGCCTCCCCATAGACACATCCCTGTGCAGATCCCTGCCTGCAACTTTCATTCCCCCCTCTCTAACACCAGAAGCTACCACCTAAGGGCACACCAAGTGCCACCTGGTGCCATACTCCAGCTTCCGGTGACAACACGGGCACAGAGCAGGATGGACAGTGTGATATCAACAGGGTCTTCCTGTCAGGAAGGCTGTCTCTGTGCTACTCCCTAGCCTCACACCACAGCTCTGAACCCAAGTGTGCTGCAAGAGTAAGTCAACACTGTTCAACTCTCTTGAGCTCCCCATGTCTCATTCGGTGATCTGTCAAATGATATTGATATCTCACTAGGTTGCAGTGAGGCTTAATGAATTATTTTAATGCACTTGAAGATTTCTAGATATTTGTTATATGCACACACATAGATAAAACATTGGTAATTCTGGGAGCGCCAGCCCTTGACCGAGTACATCGAGAAGTCTCTAGCAACAGGCAGGTGGTTAGCAAACAGGAAAGTACCAAAAGTATCTGTGGGCAGATGGCAAAGTCCCCTATCCTACTAGATATCTATCCTGTGTTTGGGAAGTACCCTCCCCAACTCTAATCAATGACTGCCCAGTCCACAAGCAAGAGCTTCCTTTATCAATGCAGAAAACTAATGCTCTTGCATAACCAAAATTAACCAATTATATTGTGCAAGAGCTTGTTCACTTTGATGTGCATATCTAAATAATTATTGCAGGTGTATGCAAAACAGATTCTAGCTTATTAGGCTCCCTAATTTGTTTGCTTTGGCCCAGAACAATTGCCTATAAAAAAAAGAGAGCTTTAGGCAGTTGTTATTGTTAAAAAACACAGTTTGTGGGAAGGAATTTGCAGTGGGGAAAAGAAGTCTCATTTGAATAACAAAACCATTTTTGTTGATGTTGTTGTTTATGAGCTATTTAAGTCCTGGGGTGGGTGGAAAAAGGGAAATAAGAGGAATTTATCTGTCAAACATATTTTAAACAGATAGTACCAGTGATAAAAATCTCATTTTGAGTTTGAGCAATGAGTAGCATATCATACAGTTTCTAGAAAGGAAATTAAACGGAAAGAGAACTTAATGAGCCATGAAAATACTGTAAAAAGTGGTATGTATTTTTTTAAAATAAACACAAGTAACATATCACCCCCCTTTAAGCTTTCAAGTCTTAATTTATTCAGCCACACTCACCATCATCACGGCTAGAAAGGTTTGGAAAAGAAGATGGCATTTGCTTCCTCCCTTCAAGTCACAGGGAGCAGCATTTCCAGTGCAGAGTTTGAAGCATAAGATGCCCCTCTGACCCGAGCAGACCTCATCCTCCCTTGCTCTGCTTAGTTTGTAGAGGGTAAGGGTTGTGCCAAAGACTCAGTCCTTTCTCTGGCTGGCTCTGCAGCCCATAGACAAAATGAGAAATAGCAACCTGCTATCAGGAGCAGACAGGTTGGAGACGCAGAGAAAAAAGGAAGCAGCATAGACCAGCAGAGGACACAGCACAGTGGCTGCCCTCACACTGCACTGACTTACAGAGCAGAGACCTCTGTAATTAGGATATTTGTAATATAACTGAGTTCTCTGAGAATAAATAAGGCTCAGACACTGTGCACACAAAATCAGTTTTCAGCTCTACTCCGAAACTCTGTTGCTTAAAACCTGCCTTGGTCCCTCACTTAGCCGTTGCTTTCTGGTTTGCTGTAAGAGTTCACTAATGTTGTTTCTACTCACTACACATAAAATAGTTTTGACACCAGCTCTATTTCTATCTTTTGGCTCCATGCAAAACATCCAGAGTGTAACAGCCCAAGACTGATAGCTGGCAACAAGCCGAATACCTAAAGGCCACAGGTATCATCCCTGAGCAGTTTCTCTATTAAACCTGTTTCTCGTAACCAAGCAAGGAAGAGGCTGGAACCACCTCCATCACTTGGACATGCAGCCAGTCATGGAAATCAACAGCAAAAGATGATTGAGGTAAAAAGCTGGAGGTGTTGTGGTATTTACATGGAAATACGTATACACAGAGGCCTTCAGATTTCAAAAGTTTGTCACTGTTTTAGAAAAATAACCTGTCTCTAATAGCCTGACATGCTTGCTATTGCATTCTGGGTTTGTTTTTTTAAAGTAATAAATCCAAGATTTATCATAGACATTGCACAGAATACTTTCACAACATTTAAATTACAGAGGCCTATCATTCTTGACAGGAATCTTTGAAATATTTTGATTTTAAAAATTAAAAAAGATAATTCTTTATAGAGAGGAAAAATTGTATTTCAGGTAACTGCTTTGAAAATGGTGACTTGTTATAAATGGTTCAGTGTTTTCTTCCAGAGAAATACACAAAGATATTCCTAATTAGCAGTAAGCTAATTACCACAAAGCCCCCTGTGTTCTGCAGTGGCATGCTAAATTCACTCCCGCTTGCAATTTCTAGAGGTTCACAAAAGGCAGAAGTAGGAAGGAGGAGGAACAACGAGGGGAGTCACCACCTGCTCTCCTGGGAACAAACTACAGCTCCCACCATTGCCCAGAGGCAAGTCCTGGTGGGCAGCCCACACTTCCCTTCCCTCCCAGCCTTCCCTCCATCTTCACTGTCTGTGTCCCTCGCAGCTCTTTTGTCTCGTTTATCCACTGCTATTTTCACTGTCTTGGTTTGATCCACTATGAGCCTGGGTATTCCCAACAGCGCAAGTTAGTCAGAGCCTTTCTTTAAAGGCTTTTCCACAGTCTGCCCATCAGTGAGCACAAGTTCCCCACAACTAAACAACGGCATTGCTTCTTGCACACAGGCATGGGTTACAGCCAGAAAAAAGAAGTGAGTATTTAGTGTGGGAAATTTGGATGTTTGTTTGTTTTGTGCTTTGTTTGTTTTTCTAAAGACTAACAAGATTTCCCAAAAAAGCAAGCAAAAAAAAAACCCCCACAAACAAAAACAACCCCATTTTGTTTCCATTTTCGAAAGCTGAGATATTTCACGATACCCCCGTCAAATCCTATCCTAATCTTCACAATCTAGAAGAGAGAAAACAAAGCGAAGAAAAAGGTAGGAAATGAACCTGAAAAAAAGTCAAAATGTTTGAATTTCAACATTTGCAATGCAATTTTGTTATTTCAATAGAAACAAATCTGTTTTGACTTTGTTAAAACACAGGGGGAAGTTTCAGGAGAGATGAGAGCTACATTGTGACGGTTTCTCTTCTCTGCTCAAGATTAAGTTCAGTATTTCTCCCTCTTGTCATCATTGCTAAACTCAGGGGAGGGCAGACTGTGCAGCTGCCTCTGCCCAGATACAAAGCAGGGTTATCAAGAGGTTCCCCACATCACAGATTTCTGGGGAATCCTTGACTCCCCCAAATCACCAGCATGCACCACAGACATTAGTGGAGAGACCTTCTCCCTTGGGGTGCAAGTGCCTCCTTGGGGTGGATCCAGCCCCAGACCCATGAACCTGGAGCAATTCAAGATCCACGTTTCCTGTAGTCATCTCTGGCCGACTCTGGGCTTCAAACTCTGGCCCAGCTGTAGTGCTCCAGGCTGTTTTAGAGATGGGAACTGCAAAGTGAGTTGCCCAGGAGGCTGATTCAGAGAAAGTGCTTAATTTAGCCTCTCTGAATCACCCTGGAGAGGAGATGGCTGCTCTCTGACTACAAAAGGAACTGGAAAGATTAGTGGAAAGTTTGCCTCTGTGAATCTCATCCCCAGTGTCACACAGTCTGCTTCAGGGCTTAATCCACATGGCCCAAATCTTAAACTGTTGCCTCAAGCACTGTCAAACAAACAACACAAAAATAGCTGGGACAGAGCAGAGAGCAGCAAGAACTGCTTCCCTTACAGTGCTATGAACCATCTGAGAAGAAACATCATTAAAAGCAGCTCTCAGTGATCCTGAGAGCCACCTGCACTCCCTTCCAGTGGGGCGGGGAGAAGGAGGAGCCCAGAGCTGCATTTGGAGTTCAGGGACAAGCTCAGCAATGGCATGGACATGCAGCAACATCAAGGCTCTCGGTGAGGAGATATGAAGCCGGGAGCAGCCCACTAACCTGCCAGTCAGCTCTGTGCTCACTTAAAAGCCAACAGAAAGCCAGGGCTTATTTGTCTTGCTATTTTATATAAACTGAGCTATTATTAAAACAGAGAGAAACTTAGAGGGGGGAAAAAAGGGTTCCCAGGCTCCAGATCTCAGGTCAGTTTCTGCTATCCATAAAATTTCCTTGCCAAAAAGAAGTTTGATAAGGTGGTTAATGGCTAGGACATGGACTCAGAAGAGCTCTCTTTTTCCAGGTTTTCTGGTAGCCTGTCAAGGGGTTTTCTTGGGTAGATAAACTTTGGGAACATGGTTTGCATGCTCACACTGTCTGTAGATCAGTCTGTCTGCAGATCAGTCTGTCTGCATCCCCCTTCCCTTGTATCCTCCTCTTCCATGACCTTTTAATCTTGGCAGTCAGTTTTTGAACAAAACTCATGAAGGAAATCTGCTCTCTGCCCTTACCAGAGCTGTGTAGTTATGACTGCAGGTATTCATGCCTCACAAAGCCTGTGGTCAGCTATGACAGGCAGATCCAGAGGGAAAGTGGCTTTGCTCCTTAGTGATGGGTAGGTGAGGCCTCTCCACCCTCTGCATTTCTATCAAGAATGGATCAAGAAACTGCCATGGGGCTGCCCAGGGCTGATGTGCAGACTGCAGCCTAGTCCTCTGCTCAGGGGCATGGGCACAAGCAAGGAGAAACACAGGGGCTACTGTCAGTGCTCCACAGGGAGCCAGATCTCTCCACCCATAAAAGCTTTGGCCCACGGGAGCGCAAAGGAGTGGATCGGAGCTCTGCTGTGCCATGTGTGGCTCTGACACTGCGTCAGAGCATTAGTCCAGGTTTGTATTGATGGGAGCTGCATTTGTGTGGTCTGATGCACAGCTGCAAACCTAAGCCCAGGAATTAGCATAACAAAGATTGTTTTCTGGGAGCCCTCCCCATGCCTCGTGCCTGTGTGCACTCTTTGTTGTGCCACACAAGCACGATGGGCAGCTGTTGCCATCACAATAAACAAACCCTGTTCAAAAGCTGTGCCACATGCTCCACCTCATTACCTGAAAGAATCGTGTATATCAAATCCTCTTGTTTTTACCAGCTTTGTTTCTTGCAAGTGATTGGAAGCGTAAAGCAATCTGGAAAAGTGAATGTTTTGCAGATGAGACACTGCTCATCGCAGAACGTTACAGCTCCTAAATTATTAATAGTAAAAAATGAAATGTCCCAGAGCTTTTCATTTCTGGGTGAGGGAGAGTAGGAGGAGGCTAAGAAGAAAGGATTGTGCTATTACAGGTTATTTTTATCCATCGTTTCTATGCTTCTGTCATTAGCTAATTGATGACACAGCCTGTTTAATATTATGTCTGCCTTTGGTATTTATAGCTCTACAGTTACTGTAGTATCTAGGTGTTACTAACAAGCTGCTCTCAAGATGAATTTGGATGCTCATGGCTGGATTCTTTGGTGCAAGGTAGTGCAACTCCCTTTAAGGCAGCTGTTTTACACCAGCCAAGGATTTATTGATTATCCCACTTAATCATGTATGGTGATTCCAGAACCCAGTTTATCCAGTAGTGGGATGCAGCAACAGTAGGAACAAGGCACCATATTGTACAGTGACAGCAGCCACCCTTAGACACCTCTGACATTTCTCCCACACTTGCCACCAGAGGACCCAGGGTCAATCTGCAGCGGAACACCTCCAAGTGTCATCACTGCCTTCAGTAGTGCCAGGAGCAACTCAAACCAAACTTTCAGATATTTGATCCAAGAATAAATTCCCTGGAGAGAGGGAGAGAAGAGGGGCCGATTTCCAGTAAAACACCTCCCAAATACCAATGATTTGAATGTAGCTGAATTCACAGCATTGAGCAACGTCATCATAAGTTGGCTGAGGTCTTGCATTTGCGGATGGCACAGACCTTTAAGCAATGCTGCTCTATGAGAGAAGTGGTACTATCTTCATGCACAGCAACCTCTGAACGTCAAAACTCCTCTCAGCTGTGACAGATGCCAAAAAGCTCAGTCAGATCTTTGCCTAGGATCTCTTATTTCTACAGTACGTTACCAGGAAGAAAACATGCCTCAGTACATATTAATTTCTCTACCACCTACCCTACAGCTTCCATCTGACAACAACAAATGCACAGTCCCAAGGACACCATGCTCGCAAAGAGTTTGGTGGGTTTTTTTGTTTTTGTTTGGTTTTTTTTTTGAGATTCATGTCCCTTGGGCTATCAGCCAGCAGCAGGAACTATCAGCCTACAGGATTCAGCAGAGGGATTTAGTGATGCAAGACCCACCAGGAAGAGGCCTCAGATAGGAACGTTTCTGCTTCCACATGCTACAGGTGGCATGCACAGCAAAATGGCTATTTTCTGCTAATTGTAAACAACATTGGTGTCCATGTATTTCATTCCTGCCTTTACTGAGTAAACCTGAGGAATAACGAAACCTAGGGAGAACATCTGAACTTTTTCGTACAGGATAAATGCTCTATAACATTAACAAATCAAAAAACATTACTTCCTGGATCACAAAACACCAGGCCATTTAGATTAGCTGTGCTTGGATTCCTGCTGCAATCGGTGTGTAATTGTCCACCACCGAAGAACAATCTCTCAAAATTAATGCTTGTCAGAGCTCCAGACTGCCTAGAGCTGCACATAACAGGGTTTATAGCTGAAATGTACGGAAATCTGCTTTTAACCCCAAATCAAAGAACAACCTTTCCGGTGGCATTCTCTTTGCAGCTGCCCCCTTCCCCCCGTCTTTTTATCCATCCTTCACGAGGGAATCCAAATTGGCCTTACAAAGCATCTTTGTTTCATAAAGACTGGCATGTTGCAATTCAGCTGCATATGACCCACTGATTGCTACCCCTCCAGGACCCACAGGGACTCCAAGGACTGATGTGTCCTGGTTCAATATTACATTACAGCAGATGCTGCATGGAAGAGACAAGTTACGAGATAGGACTGAGGCTCAATGGCAGCAGAAGGGGACATTTGTGTCCCACCACCAAACCAGTTCAAGACACCCAGAGTTACATTGATCAGTCTGGCCAGAGCATCCCTCACCAGAAACAAACACCCCAGCAGTAGGGCTGCCCCAGCTCCTTCTCCATTTCTAACCAGAAATTTTGATTTTGAGCCAAGACCACCTTGTTACCACACGTTTTGTTACAATAAACATATATATTAGAAGAGTTTCAGTTTCAATAATTCAGCATATTCTGCTAAAAAGCAGAAAACTCCCAGACAGCTGTAATAGAAATTTCATAGAAACGTTGAATGCTTTTTCAAAAATACAGTCAGACTGTATTTTTAAGTTAGAAAGGGATGGAGAAAAGTTTATATGCCTTCAAGATTACATTCTTTAGTTGCAGCTCCTCAACAGGAAAAACAATAGCCTTAATTTTAAAAGAGAAGGGAAAGGCTACAGAAACATCAATGGAGAAGATTAGATGGGCTGGGGAGAAAACCAGCAAAATTAGTTCCCGTCTGCACCCAAGTGCTTTCTGTGGGCTCTTCCCACTAAGCCAGTAACAAAGCAACATAGTTGAACTGCTTGGAGAAAGTAGCTTTGTCCTTCTTTATACCCCAGCACACAGCGCAGACGCAGAGCCTCCTCTCCAGAGTTTGCCCACATTTGCAGGTTACTCTGACTCACACTCCATTTTGCCTGGATCCTGTTTCACTTTAAGCTTCCCTGGTATCTGTGAGTACACAGACATTTGAGGGACTGTCCAGAAGCTTACACGCCTCTGATGACTATCCAGAACAAACTCACCTCTAGCAATTAGATGGAGGCATTTTGCTTCCTTCAGTCAGTTGCAGAAGTAAGCAGAGGAGCGGTTCCGCTTTCTCTCCGCCAAGTTATCAGGAAAGGCGTTGACACAACAGATCAAAATGGTGGTTTTAATAGCTGAATAGCCTCTCTCCAGACAGACATTTCAGGTGTGGGAAATAAAAGTAAATAGCAGGGTCCTGTAGAAGTTATGAAATCATCTGCTTTAGCAGTTTAGTCTTACTCTGCCAACTGCTTCCCTACAAGGCGTGTAAGGGAAACAAGTTAGCAGAAGATGGGAGCCCTCTCAGAGTTTGCTCTCTTCCCAGCCAAAGAAGGGCTCAGCTCTCCGTGCACTTAGAGCTGAGCATAGCATAAGGGAGCTGAAAGCACATCTGCTACACTACATGGCAATGGTGAGCAGCTCCTGAGCCAGACGGTGAAGGGAAAAGCAGCTGCTGCACAGAGAGTGGCTATTTTCTTTCCCAGCATGTGGCCTTCCTTAGCCAAGCTCAGAGTGCTCAGGGTCCCCATGATGAGTCCTGCCACATCTTTAACATCAAAAGCAGTGCCACAGACTCCAGTCCTACTGGAGCAGTAGGATTAGCACATGTCTTGAGCCTGGAAACAGACAGATCTCCCTGCTAGTGCATGGTGTCACTGGAGGGAAAAATAACTAGATCATCTGGGGACAACATGAGTTGTGCTTGTCTGTCTTTCACTCCTGCTGCAGTCCCAGGGTTCAGGGTGCTCCAGCAACCCTCCATGAGCCACCCTCCTGAATGGGCCACCTCCACAGAAGCCACAGCAGGGGACTGAGCATCTCTTGTGTTGCAGCATTTCTGGCATGCTGGGCAAAGAAGGATTGTGCCAGGGCTCCAGTGACCAGTTCATCCTGTATGCACACAGCAGCTTCAGGATAAAGCTCATGATCTGCCTGGGCTCAGGATGCCTTGTTTAGAAAACAACTACCCATCACTTCTATTCAAATTCTGCTTCCAGGTGGACATACAGGGCAGGACATGAGAAAGGACAGTCCAACTGTACTAGGTCAGGAGAAGGAAAGGAAAACAGAGAGCTACAGGTTTTACTTCTGATAGGAGTTAAATAAGTCCCTTTAGCTAAATCAGGCATTTGTAAGAGCTGGACATTTGTAAGTGCTGACACGCCTTGATGGAGAAGAGCTCCTCCGTGGGCTGTGCAAAGGCTGCTCCTTACCACTTGCCCTAGATCCCAGGTTTGGGATGACTCGGGCAGGATGCCCACCCATGACACCACAAGACTCTCGTTCTTTGCTCTTTGGCCAGCACCCTTCTGCTCTGGAATTTACACCCATGCAAGTCAGCAGAGCTGCACCAACATCAGGGCCAAACATCCTGCCCTGCCTACAGTCCCAGTGCACCACATTTTGCACATCCCAAACCAACCAATATGGCAACTGGAACCTGAGCTAGTTAAGTGGCCAAGCTATTGCTCGGGATTAATCATCCTTAGATATGTCACAGACTGCCACAGCCTCCCTGGTTGGTGAGTATGCACTGTCTTACCTCATCAGGAATCAGGAAAACGAAGCAGTTGTGTGAGGTGTCTCACTACTTAAACAGCTTGTACTGAACCTGGAGTAGGTCACAGGGAGACAGCCAAGAATTTGTCCTTCTGTTTCAATAGTCCTGCCCTTTATCATAGTGTAAGAGTCTGAAATACTGAAAAAAAAATTCTACAAAAACAAGAAAGTATCCACTACTGCCCTATGCAAATCCACTGTTTCCAGTGGAGAAGCCCTGAATATATACATAAAAAGCTTTTAAAGATGCCCTTTGGCTATAAAACTGACTTTACCCAGGTCTATGTCAACAGCAGAAGACAAATCCAATTCCTTACATGGATCTCCCATTCAGGGAATGCTTAGGGTTAGGGTGGAGGCAGCAGTGGTTAACTCCATGCTAGATTCATCACACCACAGAAGGTAGAGGACACAGGGCTGCAGCAGACAAAGCTTGGAGGATACTCTGTGCAGCAACTGGATGTACAGCACTGGGAGATAAACCTTGGTTATGGGAGAGGAAGGCCAGCAAAGCTGTGGGAACGCAGCTCTTTGAAGAGGTCAGCCCCTTCCCCACACTGGGGCTCCATGGTGGTACTGGAGCAGCAGGCAGCTAAGACAGAGAGGCTGAGCTGAGTGCAATCACCCAAACCTTTCTAATTTTCCTTGGTGCAGTTTGCCCCACTCCAAGCTCATGAGCTTGGTGTGAGCAGCACCAGAGAAGAACCTGCACTTGAGATTTCCAGACCAAAGAGGTTTGATGCAAACTTCAAACATGCACATCACTGGCACATCCATCACCTGGTCTGCATTTCATTCAACAGGAGGAAAAAAAAAAATTGCAACTTTAGAGGCTTCCAGAAAACTCACAAGAAACTTCAGTAGGGACCAAATGACAGAGTATCGAGCCCTCCCTTGGCCAGAGGCCATTCAACACAAGGAAATAATTCAGAGCTGTTCCACAGCCAGGTCCCAACCACATGGTAGCACAGCCCCACTCTGCAAGGGGCAGAGATATTCAGCCTCTTACAGTAGCGCTATTGGAGGGTTAGTCTCATTTACTATCTCTTCAGTCAGACTGGAAAGGCACAAAGCAGCCTTCCTGCTTGCCTAAGTACATCTTCAGTCCCTTCTCTTCTCCTGCTGCTCCTTCCTGCTCTTCTATGCCCTGTCCAATCCTTCCCCACCTCACACCATCTCTTTTCCTTTCCTCCCTCTGAACTCTTCTTTGCCACAGCTTCCACACGACCGACAATATTTTATTGTAGATTTAGGATAGAAGAACCAGAAAACAAGGATATGGGTCTCCCTCCAAAAGGAAGAAATAAAGCCATCCTTCCCACTCTTAGGGAGAGCAGAGGGGTACACACAGCTGCTGGCAGCAGAGTTTCTCCAACAAATTACATTGTGTGAGAGTACAGAAGTTGTGTCATTGACTAAAAGTTGTGTTTATTTTTAGCACAGATGATAAGCGCTGCCAGCCATATTCATCTCCCCACAAATCAGATGTTAATGATGGTACAGCAGCTCAGCCCACCAAAGCGCTTGCTGAGGAGGTGGCACCTGAACACTCAACATAACTCCAGTGTCTGGTCTATTCAATGACCCTACAGGCTACAGAGGTGGTTATCATGCAGCAAACACCATGGGTATGAGAAAGAATGAGGTGGAAAGTCTCCTGACCCAAAACTCTGTCATCCAGCCAGGATTTGGTTTCTGAATGCTGTTTACTGAGATTCAGCAAACGTTCCTTCCACTATTAGATTGTCCTCATTGATTTTGATGCAGAGATAAAAGCTCCCCTCCCTAAGTAAAATTCCAGTTATGTATTAGAGAAGTCACATCCTGAGCAACCTGTGCTAAAATAAAGGGTGGAAGATCACAACACCTCCAGGCTGATGTAATTATCACTATACCCTGTATACACCAGGAAATCTTGGAAGCAGAACAATACTAGCATGTCTTAAATATGTGGTATATGTACACTACCTATGTGTCCATCACCAACATGATCATTTTTTAAGCATTTATGTCATTTGCTGCAGTCCTCCACAATAAATCAGGCTGCCCTATCAACGTCAAATCATAAAGAAAGATCATTTTATATACTAAAGCAGTGCGCTAAATTGCTCGTGGCTGATGTATTAAAATAATAAATGTAAAACCTACCCATAGCTCCAAAACAGTAATGATTCTGCCTTTAAAAATGAATTAGATATTAAACAAAAATTACAGCCCCGAGGGGATAACTGCAAAAATGTAGCAAAATAAAATTAGAAAGGAGAGGTGAAAATATACCTTCAGCTCTGTAAGTCAGAGCAGCATTCCCGTCCTGAACAGAGAGCAGTGCTGGGGAGCAGCACACTGGTGCAGCTCTGCTGTTTTCCTTGCATTCCTAACACTTTTGCTAAGAAGAGTGACATTCAGAGCAAGTGTGTGCTCTGCCCCTGCCCAGGCAGTCAGGGAGGAGGAGCCCTGTTGGTAGCAACACACTGTAGTCATTTCTCCTCTGAGAGTCTATGGTGGTCCCAGGTGCCTTGAAGTTCCCAGTTCCCACCACTCGCCTGCACACAAGAACCAGAGATAGACACACCCCAGAGCTAGGGAAGAGCCTGCCCCGGTACAGCAGCTCTCACGTGGGGTAATTTAGAACACTTACTAATATTATTTCTCTAATTATAACAAACTATGCTGTTTGCTTCAAAGATCCTGCACTCAACAAGCAACCCAAAATGTCATCCCCTTGTCAAAAGCTACCACGTTGCAGAGCAAACACTTTCGCTCCCTTTTTCTCACTCTCTGTGCCGGAAAGACTGACCACACCCACCCTTCTTAATTTTAATTTCCCCAATTGACACCACTTGGATTTTGAGGGCTTGTTTCTTCTCAGTTGTTGCTTCTGCACAGCCTGGCTCCACACACTCGCTCTGACCTCTCACCACCTGGAAACACACTGGACCACGAGAAAACCTTCCCACCAAAACCACACAGAAACGCATTACTCACCAGCCAAGGCAACAGGCATAGCTTGGAGAACAAAATCTTAACCTCACAATAAAATTCAAAACCTTCAGTGGACTTCAGTACTGCAGGATTTCGCTCCAAGCTGGCACAAAGGCTGGGTTATTAGTGCTTCTGTAGAGCAAGACATGACCAATGTGCACCTGAAGAGGGGGATCCCAGAGATCTTCACATCACATGGGGACCAGGTCAGTTGCACACCCATCACAACAAGCGAGACCCTCAGTTTACCAAGCTCACTTTGCCCTCGAGGAAGCACCAAGTAAAACGCAAAAGGACCAGCAGAGCTGCTAAAGGCAGTCAAAAAACAGACCAAACTCCTCTGGCAGGCACACCAGCCTAGAGACAAGATGTGCCCTGGGGTGAAGTCCTTCTGGAGGACAGGTAGCTTCTGCCACCCATAAACTCTTCAAGCGGAGCAGGGAAGTGCAGGATGTGGGGGACAAAGGGGCTTTGGCACCTGATCTGCACTGTAAATTAAGTTTAAAGGAGGGGGATAGCATTAAAGGGCCATAAACACACTACAGTGGCTTATGCACAGCCCCAGCCCTGAGCTGTGGTTACAATCCCATGCTCCAGCTGGCTGCATTTATTACCACTTCACTCGCTAAACTCTGCTTCGGTTCTGGGAGCAATTTCCCTGGAAAATGGCTTGTGCATCTGGAATTGCCTTACCTTATACTTTTATCATTCTTCTTTCTCTGCCTTTGTTTTTTTTTTAATAAGCAAACTCTGTGGAAGTTCTCATGTTTACTCAGGCTCCCAGCCCTTCCCACATTCCATGCTGCCCTTCTCCTCAGGGGACTTTGAGTCTAGCCCACTCTAAAAATAATTCAAGAGAACAGAGGAGTTATACTCCATCTGTCTCTGAAAATGGTCTTTGTGCTCATATTATTTGCCAGTGACACTCCATCACCACAATTACCACTGCTACTCTATCTCTCTCTGCCTGTAATGCTGACAAGGGAGCAGCAGACAGTGCTGGTGTTTAAGCTGAATAAGTGACTTAAATACGTTTATCCCCCCAGATCACAGCATACAGCATAAATCTAACCATTTATCATGCACCAACTTGATACAAATACCACGATATCAGGGAAAGCAATCACAAGAAAAATGCAAGATGATTTGAGCCACAGCTACCTGCAAGCCTTTGACAAGGGTATTAGAGGAAAAAAATTGAAGAAAGGGATGAAGCATCTCACCTAGATATGGCTTTTGCTGTGCTGACTCCACTGGGAAAGCAGCGACATGAAATACTTCTTGGTAGATTTGCAGCTATGCCTGTAATATCCTAATCCAGCAAGGGATCGCCTGAGGCTCAGCGTTGGAACTGGGTTCTTTTCATGAGCAAATCAAAGAGGAAAAGTGCCCTGGGCCATTATGCTTGGGATGGGGGACCTGGCCCAGGTCCTGACTCTGAAACATCTCTGAGCTGCCCTCCACTGCCCCATCTGTGCACCAGGGCTGGAAGGCCTGTGCCCTTTGCTGCTGTGCCAGGCGATGGTTAAAAATTGGGAGAATCTTGAATCCCAATGAAAAGATCCTACACACTTTAAACACTTCTCTGAGGGGTTCTGCTATAGACTTGACTGGGAAGAAACCACCTTGTGCTTCCAGCTGCCTGAGATGTGATGCAGGTATCTCTCTTAAGTACGGTTGTTATGATACAGCTAGTGTTGGCTTCATGCCTTGTTGTCTTTATCTGGAACATGCTAGAGAAAGGTGAAATACAGTTACAGACCTCTCCACGTCTTGAGCAAAACATGCTCTGTGAAGTCCACCATCTCCTGCAGCACCATTCAACCAGAGGACACTGGGTTAGGCAGGTTTCCCCAGGCACCCTGATGGCAGATAAGGTTCAGCAGAGCTCAAGTGCTTCACAATGGGCAGGGGAACAACTCAGTGGTGATGGTGTTTTGTGATCCTAGGCAAGAGCCATTCTCTGAGCAGACAATTAACCCGACATCTTTATTCCCAGTCCCCTCCTTCAGCCTCAGTGTGAGCCCAGGGTAAGATCAGGGAAGACGCAAGCCGTAGTCTGGGAGCCTTGCACGGTTACACACATTTGCCTTTCTCCGACTTGCAAGTGCTCAGAGAGCAGCAGGATGAAGGTACCACACATACAAATTGAGGATAACACTTCAGCCTCTCATCCACCCTGAGATTCTCTGCTCCCAACACTCACCAGAGCAACATTTTGTCCACAGCATGTCGCTCTAAGGACTGTGCTTTAAATGGCAGCATTTCCCAGTGAAAACACTGTTCAGTAAACCCAATCTTATTGTTTTCCCAAGTCCAATAAAACCCACAGATGAGCAGATTTTTTCCCCTTAGGATTTCTGATCTCTGGCTGTCCCATCAGGTGACTGCCAACAGCAGTTTTCCAAGACCAGCCAGCCTGCACTTCTGCAGACCTGAGAGAAGCCTGTCCCACCACTCTGCTTCACAGCATGTTTAATTAAACCCCACAGGCTGCTCAACAAACCTGGCCTCTCCCAGTTAACTGGGGGAAGAAGAGAGGAGATGGGCACTCTGCAAGGTGGGCAAGCAACTCTCCCCAGCTCACCTGGGAGGATTTGTCCGTGCATGAACCAGGCTGTGGGCAGAGGTGACAGGAAGGAATCAGGCAGGTTACAGTGTGTGGAGAGCAGGAGAAGGCTACTTTCTCTGCTGCCAGGAAGCAGGGCTGTAACACAGACCCTGATACTCCTCTGTGCTGTGTTCAGGTGAATTTTAGTTCACAATTTAGCACTAGAAGTCTCATCATGAACTTCAGAAAAAAAACCCAAACCCTCTATGACCTGTTTTGCCTGTGGTGCCCCCAGCACCAAAGGCAGCACATGGCCACCACCTCCTGCTTCTGTTCTTTCCTCAAATTCCACTTCAACCCAGGTGGTGCAGGTTCCTGGATGAAAGCAGAGACCAGACCCCGCAGTGCAGCAGTGAGCACAACCACTTTCTCCCCAAGCAGACCCCAGGCAGTTTGGATGCATCAGCTTAGGGGCTGGAGACAGCCAAGGGCAAAGCAGGGGCAGCCCCCGGACACAGCATGGTGCTGGGGAAACCAGAACTACCAACATATGGAATAAAAGCAAGTGAAAAATACAAGGCCGAAGCTGCAAAACTTGATCAAAGCCCAGCAGAAATCTGCACGCTGCCAGGAAAGGGAATAGGCAGGGGAGATGCAGCAAGCAGCAGAGGGCTTGGGTAGTTTGCTGCTGGCTTGCACTAAAGCAGATAGGAAAGAAAAAAAATCAGTTATCCCTGAGCATGAAGTAAATTACAAGACACATCCCTCAAGAGCAAAAGGTGAAGTTCTTGATCAGACAAGCAATCCTGGCTTGTAATTCCCCTTGATATCACCTGATTTGAATTTTAGTGCTTGTGAAGGGTGCATGATTGACAGCTCTGGAAAGCGCAGGCATCTATCTATTCATGTGCAGGAGCAAAACACGCAGCTCTGGGCACAAGCATCCCCACACCGGCTCTGCTGTTGGCCAGAGTCACAGGGAGAGGCTGCACATCTGGGAAGGTACCATCCAGACCTTGCACACCCCACCAGAGCTAGGAACATGGGGGACAGTTGGTGCCTTGTAGGGGTAGTCATCTGCCACATATTCGACAGGCAAAAATCAGATTTGCTACCAGAAATATAAGATCTCCCAGTGTTATGAATCACATGTTTCTGACACCTTCCCACACCATGAGAGCTTGGTGGAAGGTGCAGATATGGAGCAGGGCATATGTTCAAACAGTGCCCCAGTACCATAGAAGCAGTCTCTTGGACATCTATTCTCCCTTAGCACCTCCCCACTGCAGGATCCACCATGGAGTTTACCAAAGCTAAACCCACCAGAAATATCACAGCCCCCAACACTCTTGTAAGACAGAAGCACCTCATTTCTGAGGATGACCTCCCCCAGTGTATCCATGCAGAGCATCAGGCTGCTTATTACTGACTATGGGACAGTACTTAGCCTGGGAAGGGTTTGTATGCCATCAGCATTCAAGATCAATAGAAAAAGTCAGAGGAGGGAGAAAAAAAAGAAAAAAAAAAAATCAAACTTGGATCCAGTAAGTACACATCATATCAATAGCAGAGAAGGAACTGCACCTGATCAGATGCAAATAGAAATACTCTAAACCCTCAGCTAATGTACTCAAGCAGAGATCTGTTGACTTCTGTAACCAAAGTTCACTTAATTGCTCACTTCTTCCAGTTAATACACGTCTCTAACTCATTTGCTGTGCTGTATACCAATTGAAACACTCATTTCTGAAAACAAGGACAACAGGACCCACTTCAAAACCAAGCCAAAACAGAGGTTGCTGTAAGGAATTTTGAGGGTAACTTTGACAAGAAAAGCTGACTATTGAAGCTTTTCCAAACTCAGGACAGGTGCAAGTATCAGGACCTAGCAAACAGCTCACCACTAAGCAAATAAAGCAATGCAGGGCTGTGAAAGAAGGCTGGTCTGAAACATTTCAGGTCTGCCTTTTTCCTCTACAGTATCTGGGTAATTTCTGGATGACTTGTGTATACTCAGTTGAAATAAAACTCCAGTGATGAGTTTTCCTAACCTGCCAAGAGGGAATCCATCTGAATGATAACACAGAAACTGCAGAGTATGAGGTAGCTTAAACTGCGACTTGGAAGAAAGAACATTTATTACCCAACCAGTCTCCAGAGTTTGCCCTGCCGTTCAGCCACGTCACGTGCTCCTGCACACCCTTCATCAAAGGGGGTTGCAAAGAGGCACAGCTTTAGCAGAGCAAAACCGAGAAATTCCGAGATTTGTGAGTTACCACCCTTCAGGTGCGAAGCGGTAACTGAGCATGTGTTTGCTCATAGCCTGCCCCAACTGCAAAGTAAAACAAGCTTATTTGAACTGCTGCTCTGGGCACCTTTCATTAAAGTGACAAAGACTGTTTAAGCAAACACATTTTACTCTGCAATTGGGGCCAGCTAAGAACATACCTGTGGTCGATTCTTGCAGCTCAGCTGCCACAGGGTAGCTTCTGGCACGATCAGTTGTCATCACGTGAATGTCAAATCAGCCCTAGAAGATTGTGCTTTCCCACAGGAGCTGGGAACAGGACTTGATTTTTTTTACTGGATTTTAATACAAATCATGTCTTTTTGCTCCAGAAATATTCTGTGCTCAAGATAAAATTTCAGAGTGTTCCTGGGAAGGGGAAACAGAAGCACATGTTGACCAGTTTCTCTGTTTTCTGTAGGGAAGAATGGTTAATCACCTGCATTCCAGTGACAATCCCTAATACACCACACCCACTATTTTTGCTTTTATCAAAATACAGCTCTCAACAAGACCGAGAGTTTGTTTTGCCACTACACAAACATACCTTGTTTCTACAGGGACACTCAGAAAATTAAGAGGGATCAACAAAAATTGCAAATATGTACTTCACTTGAAGTGCATTCAAGCCCCATGTAGAGATTCTCATTTCAGATTAAAATGGCTTTAAATTACTGCTTAGTCTTTTGCCAAGAAAGAGCCCTGAGAAATGGTTCTTGCTGTGAAGAACTGTGAAGTTTAAATAGTCAAGACTGGCTGAAAGCATAGTTGTTATATCCACTTCACACCTGAGAAGATTAAAGTGCCCACCATAAGACAGGGAGGCTCCTGGCCACTTTGGAGGGAAACTCAGATCTGCCAACATCCAGCCTGCAAAAATATCATCCTTCAAAACAACCTTTGCACACTTTTTTCTCTCTGGTTAGGTAAGCTGAAGAGCTCACACACACAAATAAAAAAAAATGTGAGAGGAAATACAGGCAATACCTACAAAACAACAAAGAATAGTAAAAATAAAGACAATTACTCATCTGGGAGTCTCAGAAAAGGAGCAAGTCTGCCCTGAAAACCAGCACAGGATTTGCAACCAGAAAATTCACTGTAAGGAGAATCCTGGCCAGCCTCTCAATGTCCCTGGAGGATGCAATACGTCCTTGAAAATGGCGGAGAATCCTCAAAAAACACTCAGTCTAAGCGAAAAGAAGGATCCCAAACAGAAAAATCCACAAATACACCCTGGTTAAGAAGCAGATCCAAAATTTGTCCGTGACTTACAGATTTGGGTTCGTCGTTGCCCTGTTAGAGGGGGCACTGCAGAAGAGAGGGGCACTGCACAAGCCAGCAAGGCAGCAGAAAAACTAGAAGCCCCAACAGCAAGTAGAGCAAGGGCTGTTGGATGCACAAAGACACGGCAGAATACTAATTCCTCTTGAAAATTCAAGTCAAAGCGATCTTTCTGGAAGTGTCCCCCATATTGTCAAAGCCTTGGCTAACAGCAGCCAACCTGCAAGAGGCCAACACTAACAGTACACATCCCAGCCCTATCATTAGATGCAACAGCCTAAGAAACATGCTGCTTCTAGCCAAGGTAGACCCCAAGAGCAAAACTTACCTTCACCGTTGTTTCAGAAGCAGCCTGCAGAGTTTAGCACTTAATTCTTTCCTTTCAATAACACCTCCTTTACCCTAAAAAAAAAAAAAATCAATGCCTCTCCTCCTCCTAGGCATCCTGCTTGCGGTCACTCACTACCCAAGTAGCCTCTAATGGGGAACATCCACCTCCTGAGCTGCATCACAAGACAGCCATGGTGTAGCTCCTACCCTGGGGGTGGCCAAATTACAGCAGTTGCTCAGTATTTGGAGACCACTACTCATCTTCTTCACATTAGAGTAAATTGAGAGCCATACTGCAGCTTCACCTCCAAACTGACTTACTCCTGCCTGCAAGGACCTGTTTGCTGAAGGTAGATCAGGCCCCAAGAGAAAGCTCAGCACCCTGTACTCATCAGCACAGCAGTAGCAAAGGGGAGGATCTTAAAAGGTTTGGAGTCTCTTCCAGCCCCAGAGCCTCATCCCCACAGCTTTACTCACACTGACTTGTCCGAGTGGCTCTATACACCTGCGATGAGGTGTACAAAGTCACCAAGGTCAGCAGAGGGATTAAAAATTGTAAGTTCAACAAACCTGCATAGGTGCTCCGGTTCAGGGAGAACACAAGCTGAAGGTAAGGCTGAACAGAGGAGCTGGCAGCAGCTTTGACGTCAGTCACACACAGCATGTCCTATGGATCCTCCTCTGCTCCCTCACACCCATGTGTGACACAGGCACAGCTTCACCTCACCCTTGAACAACGAGGCTCCTCAAGCAAGCCCATGGGATGAGATCCTGACATCTTTCGGTATGCTGAACAGCATAAATAGCTGATCTGTGTGGGGCTGCTTAAAAAGCACCCAAGTAGGGAACAGAAAGGACATCAAAATCAAGCTTCTGCTTTTAGAAGCACACTAAAAATACACTCTGCTAGAGAAGATGGCACAACAGCTAAACCACCTGCTAGGAAAATAATACTCAATTGCTAAAGTGTCTAAATACAAATGTATGTGATTTAGAGACTCTAATTTGGGTAAAGATAGCTGGGATGGGCCAGCTTTCAGTGAGAGTCATGAAAGCCTCAGAGATAGCAAGCACTGGGCTCTTCTTTTTGACTTTACCCTCTGCTAACTCTACACAAGTGCTAGGAGCAAGTCAAGGATCTATTTCTTTCTGCTCTTTCTTGCAACTTCTTCAGGGCACAACAGTTTCACTCTAACACAAGGACCTGAAAAAGCAGGCTAAGATCTGGCACTGTGGACTCACCCAGTTACTGGCAACCCACCTGCAGGCAGCACTCTGGGGCAGGCAGCTGAACACTGCTGTAGCATTTTCTTCTCAGTAGGATTTGGGAGTGAAACCTTTCCTCTTGTTCACAGCTCCCTTTCTGCACGATCCATTACTCTCCATCCCATGGCAGCTTGTTTTTTAAGAATACTTAGAAAATGGCACATAAAGCTGTTGTTATGTCCCTCTGTTAGGGTGCAGCACAAGCCAGCTACTCCTTAAAGAACAGGAAACCACAAGAAACTCACCTGCAGGGCTGAGCTTGTTAAATGGTGCCCCTGGGCCCAGGTGAAGCTGCTCAGGCCCCGTAAGGCCCATTAGTGCCCAAGGCCCAGCACCAGCTGCTTCACTCACCGCAAAGTCTCTGCTCTGTGGTGCCGGTAAAATTCCGTTGGTGCCAAATACTCATCCTTTCCTTCTGCCTCCCTGCGGTTTGTAGCTCTCAACGCAACACTGTCTGAGCTGTGACCTGTTTTTCACTGCTATTGACTCAAAGGGTTCCCAGATTTACAGCAGCAGGACATATTACTGGGTGCATACCACGTGCTCCTGCTGCTCTGAAATCGCCAAGTGAGTGAAAGTTAAGGACAGGATTCTTGTGGCAAGCCTTTGGTAGCTGACAGGGGATCCCAGAAGGGTCATGCTACTGCCTTTGAATTTGATAGTTCAGGGTACAGTGCCTTGTTTGTGTCCTGCTTGTACAATGCACCGAATATAGACCTGTCAGACAAGATCAGAGCTTAAGTCAGATGTGAAGTGACTTAAAATATTATCTGCATATTGCAAGAGCTCTGAAAATGAACAATATTACATACGTTGCTCACTGAAAAAGACTCTAGGATAGATTTACTGTGCAAGCTACTACAGCTGTGATCCAAACCAATTAAAGCGAAGAAAGATTTCCTCCAACTTAAGTGCCATGGATTATAGCCCTTTGCTTCCATCTTTTCACATATCTTTACAGGAACAAGAAGTTAAAGATATGTCTGCTACTTCTAGGCTTACATCTTGCACAGACTGGAATTCAATTAACATTTTTCTGCAACAAAACTTGGAGAAGCACTTCAGAGCTGCTGCTCACAATGCAGAAGCAACTGAACAAATGATACTCTCATTAACGCTCTGCCTTTCCCTGCTGTGCAAGCCAAATCCTTGAACACTAAAAGCACCTCAGCATCAGCTGGGTTCACAGACATCCAGAGCAATTTTTCAAGCTCCCTGACTTTTATAGACCAGGGGGGAAGGGATTTGGTGTGCTTTAATCCATTCTATTATATGAACTCAGAAATGGTTTTCATTCTCAAGCACTATAAATTAAAGTGGCTGCAGTTATTCTATTCCTGATTAGGCTGAAAGTTACTGGCAATAATTTGATGACTATATTTTCTTGCCTTTTTTTTTTTCTTCTTTTCCGAATTAACCTGTGAATTTAGCGTTCCTGGTAGTAAGTAAATAATGCAATAAAACTGGAGATAGTAGCCAACACATTCACATCTGCATGCCTGAAATTGTGGATGAACACAGTAAAATCTCCTGTACTTTGTAGGTGGAATTTATTGTATTCACTTCCCAGCCCTTCAGACTGGAAGAACATGTTGTATGAGAAAATCATAATTATTTCTGCACTCCTCTGTGTTGTTTTGTTTTTTTTTAATTTAGAAGACTAATAACTTTTTAGACATAAGTGAATTCACCTTTGCAAGTCATTAGATAAATACTATTCTACCCATTTTAGAGATTGGAAAACTCAGGTCAAGAATTATTTAAGGATGGAGCTTCTTACTCTGAAAATAGTCCAATCTGTGCAATGAAAGCTACTACTAAGTACATCTAAAAATGGCAGAGAATCTGTTTTATTAGTGTATTCATAAAAACATATGCAATTAGGGAACAGATTCCATCTGCTTGGCTCGCCTTCCTTTGCTCTGACAATTGTAGCACCTTGTCTCCTAAACCCTGATAGTAAACAGAGGGAAAGATACACAGACTGGGATTGCCTCTGGATGTTAGAGGGTACGCGGTACGGCGCAGAGTGTAATAAACAAATTGTTTCTCTACAGTCTGATGGTATTCTAGGAGTCTAATTGTGCCTCTCTCATTCATGTGAATTAATAAATGTGACTTAGATTATCTATTTCAATACAAATTACTTCCCAGTATCAGTAAGCATAGCAGAGTCCAGCTCCAGGCTGGATACTCAGGACCTTAACAAATACCAGCTTTTAAAAGCTTCAGTAAAACCTACTTGAGATCCCATCAACTCAAGTGCCCATGTCAGTTATTCTCAATTATTCTAACTATAAGGACATGTCAGGTACACAAAAGACATGATTCAGACAGCATGACTGCCCTAAAATGATAACTTTATCATAATTCACTTGACAGTGAAAAAGCAATAATAGCTATTCTGGGAACAAAAGAAAAATACAGTGGATCTGATGACTAAGTGTTCTGGTCCCCAATGTAAAAGCAAAGTAGATCCCTGTTGTATTTAACTTGATTCCTTTGAATTAAACGTTTCCATTAGAAGTTTCCCACAGTAGCTTTAATATTTAATTATGTATTCCACCAAAGGAAAGAACAAAATCTTTGCAAAGGTTTCTTTTGTGCATGTGAAATATTTATCAGCATATCTCTTTGGACAAGTATTTTTATCCCCCAGGCTGGGAAAAAGCTTCCATGTACAAATCAGTTTCAAAACATTTTATTTTACAGCTTGAAAGTTTTCTATACTTC
>VWZK01004593.1:0-25223 GCA_013396935.1 Baryphthengus martii | reverse complement strand
TTCCCAGTGTCTGCTCCACAGCATCAGTATTGACAGCGATGTAATTGCCATCAGGGCGTTTGGGTTTATATTGGTTTCATGTATGCTTATATATGTTTCATTTTATTGTTATGTTTCATTAAAATTGTTTTAGTTTTCTTTCCCAAACCTTTCTTTCCCCCCTTGGGAAGGGAGAGGGGTTAATAGAGAGCATCTATCATTCATCTAGTGGCCAGGCCAGCCCAAGCTTATGTCACTTTCTTTCTTCACTCTGCCCTCACCTAACACTGCTTTTATATCATATTTGTTCACTAAATCTCTGTTCCCATTTCAACAAGAATCTCCTTTTGCACAGCTCATGCCAACATAGTATTTCTCACATGTCCTCAAATCCCTGTCTTCAGCATGCCTCTTCAAGAAACATTTGATTATCCTGAATATGTTGCTGATATTACAGGTCCCAGTACTTTGGGTTTTGTGCAAATGCATCTAAGAAATGGCCTTTGCTGAGGAACATTACAATGCAGACAAATGAGATAAATAAAGGATAAGAGGAAGCAACGTTACTACATTCCTGGCTGAGATAAGTAGCTAAGATACTTCCTGATTCAGGAAACATCTTATATCTCAGGAAGTGGGTGAACACTTGTTTAAGTTCTGTTAAAGTCTGTGGACTCTGAGCATGTATGCAAAATTTGTTTAATTGATTCCTTGACCAACAACTAACCGAATTATATCAGAGGTACTTCTCAATCCACCTTTCCAGTGACCCTGTCGAGTTACTCAAAGACCATGTTTGGTTTATCTTTCCTTGTCCCCTCAGTTGTATTTTAACAAACTCAGTATAATATTATGTCTAGGTGTAAAGATACCTCTGTAATTTTCTATGCTACTCTTGTTATTTTCTTTTATCTTAATTTTTAAATGTAGTATTTTGAGATTAAAAAAGAAGGAAAAAGTGAAGTCAAGAATAACATCTGCAATCACAAAAACTGCACAAATTGCATAGATTCATGGATTCACAGAATGGTTAAGGTTGGAAGGGACCCTGAAGATCATCTCGTTCCAACTAACTCCCCTGCCATGGGAGGGCCACCGCCCACAAGAGCAAGTTACTCAAGGCCCTACCCAACCTGGCCTTGAACACTTCCAGGGAGGGGGCATCCACAACCTCCCTGGGCAACCTATTCCAGTGNCTCCAGGCAGGGTCTCATGAGAGCAGAGTAGAGGGAAAGAATCATCTCCCTCAACCTACAGGTCACGCTTCTTTTGATGCAGCCCAGGATGTATTGGCATTCTGGGCTGCAAGTGAACACCGCCAGCTCATGTTCAGTTTTTCATTGACCAGAACCCCCATGCCCTTCTTCTCCAGACTGCTTTCAATCTATTCTCCACTCAGCCTGTATTTGTGCTTGGATTGTCCCAACCCAGGTGCAGGACCTTGCACTTGACTTTGTGGAACTTCATGAGGTTGGCACTGGCCCACCTCTCAAGCCTGTCCAGGTCCCTGTGGATGACACCCCTTTCCTCCAGCGTGTCCACCACACCGCACAACTTGGTGTCATCATAAATCTTGCTGAGGCTGCATTCAATGCCAGCGTCCATATCACCAATAAAGGTGTCAAACAGCACTGGTCCCAGGACTGACCCCTGAGGGACATCAATTGTCACTGCTCTCCATTTGGACTTTGAGCTGTTGACCACAACTTTTTCAGTGTGACCATCCAGCCAATTCATTATCCAGTGAGTGGTGCATCCATCAAGTCCATCTTTTTCCAGTTTGGCGACCAGGGTGTTAAGCGAGACAGTGTCAAAAACTTTACACAAGTCCAGGTAGATGACGTCGGTTGCTCTTTCCTTGTCCACTTGTGTTGTAACTCCATCATAAAAGGCCATCCAATTCGTTAGGCATGATTTGCCTCTGATGAAGCCATATTGGTGACCAATCACCTCTTCATTCTCCATATACCTTAACAGGGCCTTTAGGAGGATCTGCTCCATAATCTTGTCAGGCACAGAGGTGAGACTGACTGGCCTATAGTTTCCAGGGTCTTCTTTTTTTCCCTTTTTGAAGACAGGGGTGATGTTTACCCTTTTCCAGCCAGCTGAAACTTCACCAGACTGCCACGATCTTTTGAATACGATGGTTAGTGGCTTGGCAACTTCATCCACCAGTTCTCTCAGGACCTGCGGGTGGATTTTGTCAGGGCCCATAGACTTGTACATGCTTAGGTTCTTCAGATGGTCTCTAACCTGATCTTTGCTAAAGGCGGGTGGATCATCCTTCTCCCAGTCTCTTTCTTTGCCTACTGGCACTTGGGTGGTGTCGCTAGAGCGTTTGCCGCTGAAGACTGAGGCCAAGAAGTCATTAAGTACCTCAGCCTTCTCCATATCCCTTGTGACCAGGTCTCCATAGTCAAAAAATGTATGACGCAGACAATAGGTTTCAGTTTTAAAATATAAATTATAATCCCACCAAGGATCTTTTTTACAGTGCAAAAATACTCTTTTACACTGCTGTGGATTTTTATTAAGGAGTTTATAAAAGGAAATCTTAAATAAATACAGCTGGTGCAGGCTAAAAGTAAGACTGTGTTGTAGATAACAAAACTACTCAGATAGATAGATAGTCTCAAAGATTCCTTCTAGATAGAGTTTGTAATCATTACAATAGGGGTATTACATACAGGAGTATCAAAAAGAAAATGAATAGGGCAAAACAAAAAACTATGGGAAATGAAAAAGCTGTGGAACATAAAGTTTTCCCGGGTCAGTGAAACATACAGACAACAGCAAGCTGAGTGATATGTTTGACACGCCTGATTAGCAAGATCCATCTAGAAGGACCTGGACAATCTTGAGAAGTGGGCCTGTGAGAACCCCCTGAGGTTCAACAAGGCCAAGAACAAAGTCTTGCACCTGGGTCGAAGCAACCCCTGAGATCAATACAGACTAGGGGATGGAAGGCTGGAGAGAGCCCTGTTGAGAAGGACTTGGGGGTGATGGGGTCTGAGAAGCTGGAGGGGACATGGCCCTGTGTGCTCACAGCCCAGAAGCGACTGGCCCACTGGGTCCTGCTGAGGATCCAGCAGCTTGGGCAGCAGGGTCGGGGAGGATCCTGCCCCTCTGCTCCCAGGGCTCTGGGGAGACCCCCCCTGCAGGGCTGGCTCCAGCTCTGGAGTCCTCATCCCAGGAGAGACAGGGAGCTGTTGGAGCGGGGCCAGAGGAGCCCCAGCAATGCTGGGAGGGCTGGAACCCTCTGCTGGGAGGCCAGGCTGGGACAGTTGGGCTTGTTCAGCCTGGAGAAGAGCAGGCTCCGTGGAGACCTTCTGAGGGCCTTTTAGGGCTTCCAGGAACGTGTCAGAAAGATGGGGACAGACTATTGAGCAAGGCCTGTTGGGACAGGACAAGGGGAGATGGTTTGAAACTAAAAGAGGGAGATTTAGAAGAGAAAGAAGGAAGAAACTTTTTACACTGAGGGTGGTGAGAGCCTGGCCCAGGTTGCCCCCAGAGGTGGTTGTTGCCCCATCCCTGACACCATTCCAGGTGAGGTGGGACAGAGCTCTGAGCAACCTGCTCTAGTTGCAGATGTCCCTGCTCCCTGCAGGGGGCTTTGATTAGATGATCTTTAAAGGTCTCTTGCAACCAAAATCATTCTGTGATTCTATCATTCTATGAACATTATGTGGCAGGATTTACTACAAGCTGATGCTGATCGATGTATAGTGTCATGAAGTGTGTGGCAAGCATGTACTTGAGGGCTATGAAGTCTTTTTTTTTTAAGCTTCTTTTGTTGTCAGTGGTTATTGTTATTATGATGCTTACTTTCTGCAAGAAAAAAAAAAAATCTTTTCCTTCCAAACCATATGCAGAACCCCAGAAACACAGAGACTACAATGTGCTTTCATGATGTTTTTTCCCAGTATAAGGATACTCTCATTTTCCTCTATTACCTACTATTTCACACTGCAGCTTGGCCAGAGGATGCTCTCATACAAATTTCACTACAAAGGGAGCAAAAAGGCATGGGGAAGACATACATGAAACAGATAACCTGGTCTTTCCAACAGAATATGAACGGGACAAGATAAATCTCTCTGTTACAGTTTGCTTTTTTTGGCCGCGACATTTCTGGGTTTGCCATTTTCCTGGAAAGTCTGTATTCTCTACAAAAGCAATACAATAAGAGACTGCATCTCCTTGACATCCCGTTCTGAATTAGCCCTGCACCTCGAATTTTTGGCTGCTCTGAGACTTATTTGTGTCAAGACCAGTTCTTTTACAATCACCTGTTCAGCCCTACAAGCTAAATTATTATTCCCTCTGCAAGTGGAACATTCATGAGTGTCTTTTTGTCTTTATTTCATTGTTGTTTTAGTAAGAGCCGCTTTTTTTTAATAATGAGCAAATGTACCAACCATTCTAGAAAATAATAGAAAATATTACACACAGTGAAATAAAGTACTGGATTCATTACTCAGGTTCTCAAACTCATGCTCACCAGTGAACAGAAACAATAGCTTAGGAACAGCTGTGTGTCAAGATAAAAATATTCATTTAAAGTTTGAATTCCAGACACTAAATTGTTAAAGTGAGTTTCTCAGGAACCACACAAAGACTTCCACATGCAGAAATTGCTTAGGTAGAAAATGAGAGAACATCAAGAGGCAGAATATAAACTACTTATTGTCTCCTCCAAAAGCCTAAAAAAGACAGAAGTCACATAGTTATTTCCAAAGGTGTACTTTCTCGGTGTTACTCTTCTGCCAAAACTTTACCATTCTTTAGTGCCTGTAATGACAAGGTCTGAAAGCATTTTTTTTCTGACAGTAATCCCAGACTACCTGTGTACAGAGATAAAATCAGTCACAGCTCATGTATCTCTATCCTGAGCTAGGTAAGGCTTTTTTTCCTATTCTGCCCTTAAAGATCAGCTGAGTTTGGGAGAGGCACGGACACTCCATCACTACCCATTGTGTGAAATATTCCCCAGATTTCAGTGATTTGAAGAATAAAGCATTCATTGGTTTGGTTTGGTTGTTTGTTTTTCGTTTGTTTGTTTGTTTGTTTTTCTCAGGCTCTCTTGCCAGAGGGATGCAAATAAGGAAGAGAGCCCCAGGCCTAGTTCTTCATTATCTTGCCTGACCCTGTACCACATACATTCTTCCTCATCCAACATACCATCAACATCAGCATATTTGAAATAGGAGGTCCCTGCAGCACACTTCTCTGAGATACCGGTGCAAGTGTGTCCGTGCTCTACAGAAATAATCACCCTAAATTAAGCATCCACATCAACTCACAGTGCAGCAAGTCCTCCCACCCCAGTGAAACAATTGCCCAAAGGTTCAATGTTCATAGTCTGCAGATAAATTATTTATTGCCATGCTCCTATCCCCTGCCCTGCACCGTTGTGTTGTATTTCATATCGTGCTCTCCACAAGCTGCACGAGGGTTTCAGAGTGTGAGTGTGTGTGTGTGTGTGTATGTCAAGGCTTAGAGAGGAGTGCTGAATTTTCTAATACTAAAGGGCCCATTTCATGTTATTTACGACCTCACTAGCGTCGAAACGGAGACCTATAAATCGTAAACATAGGCGCACTAATTCTAACAACAGCAAGTTTTAGTCACATGTAATTAAAACATCCCAAAGTCTTTCAGCTGTAATGTATTTCCAAATGACACCACTGGGACAGGGGGAAATGGGAAGTGGAGGAATCAGCAGTATTTCAAAGCCATGGCCATTGTTAGCTTTTGGGGCCTCTGTACAGCGCTGGCAGCGCTGCCAAGTCTGCAGGTTTCTTGATGCTGCTTTCTGTTACATATTTTAATGGTAGTGTCACTGATTTCCAGAACCAGCAGGGACATTTGCTTTGCTAGGATACCATCATGAACTTCAGGAGACGAATCTAATATCCACACTTAAAAAATAATGCAAACAAATTCTGTGGTGGCAGCTCCACTGTATATTAAATACACTAGAGAGGACAAATTACTCCATTTCCCTCAGTTTTATGCCCCAAAATGAGGTAAAATTGTGGCCTGAGCATTTTGTGAGGTTTGAGGAAGTTTGGAGTCCTTTGCTTTTATGATGATTTCTTGTAGGAGCTTAGGATAAGCTGTTTTCTTATCATCAAGGGAACAGGGAAAGGCAATGCAAATGTGAAGACAGTCCATTTTCAAATACATGTAAAAGATTTGTTGTACCTCGCACAGGATTAACCAGTGAAATTCAAGCTATCGTTGTTGCCAATAGATTGGAAAGACCCACCCAAGTGTCCAACAGGGCCCACCAGCAATGTGTAGCTCATGACCAGCAGAAATCAGAAAAATAAACTGAAGCCAGGAGTGACAGCAACGTGTCATTGTGTGCAATAAGTCTACCCAGCAGACAGCAGAAGCCTGAGGTTTACATGTGCAGTGGGAACATCTGCAGCTGCCTTGAAGACAATGCTCTTAATCTGAACACAAACCCCATGGATTTGAAACAACTGCGCAGCCCAGGCCAGCCTGGGTGAGGATCTGTGACATTTTCCCTCTTAAAGAGGAAGTTGAGCTTCCACATTGCAAGGCACAAGCCAGCCAACAGCTACCTCAGATTGGAAAACCTTTCCTATGGGTAGATGACTCCATCCTAGCCCACTGCTGTTCCTTTGAAGTGTCTGTTAAAAACTGTTTTCAGAAACCAAGGGCTGGCTCGATGGACCGTTAAGACTGATCTGGTGTGACAACTCCTATGCTCTTTTCCAGCCTGGATCCTCAGGCGAGCAGCATTGCTGGCTGTAGATCACAGGAGCGAGCACTGAGCCAAGCCACACTGCTCCCGGCACAACCTTGGAGTAAGTCCTGGACCGGGAGCAGCACTGGCTTGTTTGCACCTGGGAACTCGTGCTGGGAGTAGCAGTGGGTGCAGGCAAACAGGGCCACTGATTCAGACCTGTGCTGACCCTATGCTTGCCAATCTACCTGTTGGGCTGTTTTCTGAGGGATGAGTTGCTCAGTTTCCATCAAACTTCCTGCTATTGCTTAATTTCAGTGAGCGATGAAGAGGTAATAAACTAAGGAAACAAAATATTAGTAGCCTTAGAGAGGATGAAAGGAAAATTTTATTTTTTTGGGCAAAGTCCCAGGCATGCAGATTTCAGTGCTGACTTGTTTCCTACTCTCCTTCTCTGTCATTATGGTGTCCTTTCCCCCAACCATTCCTAGTCTTTTTTTTTATCAGCAGGTAATGAGCAGTGTCTGACATTGTAAGAAATTATCTCTTTACAGAGGTTAAAGTAAATGCAGAGCTAATCACTGCGTAGTTAGACCGAATTAATTCTCTGAATTTGACTTCAGTGGTGGAAAGGCAAAGTGTTTCTGTGGCAGGTGCTATCTTGCCCTACAAAGACTGTCCTAAAGCATGGTCCTACTAGATCAGGACAATGTTCCATCCAGGGTTTTGGAAGATCTTCTGTGTCAGGAGGTGCTGCTGGAGCCAAGTTGCTCCACGGAGGGGAGCATCCCCTAACACGAGCTGCGAGACAGGGAGTGTACAAATGGGAAGGTGTATTGGGTCAGGTTAGAGAGATGTGATTCAAAGTTGGGACCCTGACAGCACTGGACAAGGGAAGAAAACAGTGGAGAGAGCATCTTGGACATTGTCATGTTTTCAGACAAATTCAGGCATTGCAAAAACTTCAGCTATTCGATGAGAAAGGAGGTATTATTACCATTATCTGCAATAATGAGAAGAAGTATTATCTGAGTTGAGCTAAGGATCCTGGCCAGTTAGCAGAGGTGGAAAGGGACTTTCGTATCTTTGCAATAAATGATGCTATGCAGACTCCTCTGCATCTGAATCCTCCTGGAAGATTTTGCAGGGATATCTTTTTGTGTATGAGATGACATTGTCTTTGGGTGAAATTGTGTAAGACAAGAATAGAGATGAAACAGATGTTCTAAGTGCCTGAACTCAGTGGCTCCAGCCGGGATGAATGAAAAAGTTTGGGGAAAACCTTATGGGAATAATGCATTTTCCTAAATTTCTGCAGAATGAAAACTTTCTTGAAGCGACCCTGATATTGTAGTGCCATCCCTTTTGGCTGGGCAAAATGATTACATCAGTGTGTTTCATCTGTACTACTCTTCTGTTGGATGTAATGTCTTCAGCTCCAGTTTCTCCCTATAGTTAGGGAATAAATGCCTTTTTCCGTGTATGAGATCTCTGAGTTTTATCCAGAAATTTTGGGGTCATCCTATCTTAGATCATTAATGTCAGAAGATAAATCACAGATCCTTTTAGACTTCATTTTCCTTCTTTTCTCCATATATTCAAGTGTCTGTTTACAGAAACGCTGCCAAGGTCTCCTTAGTAGTCAGCATTTTGTGCCTTGGTGTTGATAGTGGTTAGGCACCGCAGCGACATTTCTCACTTCGAAACCCATCGAAACACAAAAGCTGCTAAGAGCAATTTGAGATCCAAACAGTAGGATTTCTGTGGCCTCGGTTTAGTCATGTAAATTGTAGATGTTTTAATTCTTTTTGCAAAATACAATGGACAATCAGATCAGATGGAGGCAAACAATTTTTGTTGCTTCTATGTGCCAGAATATTTTAGGCAGCAGAATGAAATTTTGAGAGTTTTCTTAAATATAATATTCATTGCTAAGTCATTTAATGTTCTCAGTGAGAGAAATGAGAAGCTTGCCTTTTCCTTGACTACCAACTTCACAGGAAGGTAAGAATTTTGTTTCATAAGAAATACTGAGTTTCAGAAATCTTTGGCAATCCTGTATCAAAATGAATTGGACAGATTTCCAAATCTGTCATAACTGTAATGGGTAACTAACAGATCCTTAGCCCTGAATTCTGGGAAACTTGTCTTCATGTCCATGTGCTAATTCAAGTAGATTTTTTTCTCAATGAGGAATATTGGTGCTGAAGCTTTCATTCAGCAGATCCATTTTGCACACATGTGCAAATAGCACCAAAACCCCAAACCCAACCAACCAGATAAGTAAATGCAAGATCCCATTCCCCAGCTTAGTAGTAAAAAAAAAAAAACAAACAACCCACTAACTCCATTTTGCGACTTCAAATGATTTTCAGGTTAACTTTTGAAGATTTGGAACCTGATTTCTCTCATTCTGCAGAGGTGAAGTGAGAATCTAATTCCCAGATCTGTTTGCCCACAAATTTTTTCACAAAACAAAAGATGGAGTGGGAAGGAAGAGGAACAGAGGCAGAATTCTGTTTTTGAGGCTGAATCTATCTTTATTTAAGATAATAAATGGATATAATCTTGGATCTAGCTGCCTATCATTTAGATGCAGAATTAATGTCAGTGTTAAGCAGATCTTTATTCACACATGTAGAGTCAATTCCTGATTGCAAGATTTTGCTTATTTTTCTCTGTTGGAAAAAATATGCCCTTCTCCAGTATGCACTGCTTCTAGGTATGTGCTGGTGGGGACGTCTCAGTGCTCCATTTCTCAGTGTCCTTGCTGTAAGGCCTGGAAATCAGGGTGGCAGATGTCTGCTGCTGAGTACTTGGCTTTTTATTTTTTTTCCCCCCTCCTTGTGCCTCATCACTCGATATTTTTAGTTGCTAAATGTTGCAGAGACAGCTTTTTCAATTAGAAAAGTGACAAACTCTTCAAAATGAATTCCAGCACTTGGAGAACATCAGCATCAATCTCCAGCTCTTGCTCACCAGCTTTGCAAGATGGACTTGTCTTTCCTAAACAGAATGCTTTGACCTATTTGTCTCCAAAAGAAATAAACAAAACAAAACACCAACCAAGAACATTCCCACGGAATGATGTTTAGGAAAAGGCATGTGGCCAAATCCATTCCTGTGTCCTAAGCAGGATGGCATCCGTGGATTTGAATCTCAGCTGGGGTGTGGTGGTAGGACAGTTGTGAGACTTTCTTATGGCTACAGGAATTTTATTGTAGGCTGACAGCGCATTTATAGTCTGGTGTGTGATTAGGAAGCCAAACATGCCCAGGTAAGAAGTATGTCTATCACTTTCTACAAAACTCTGTGTACTTTATGCACATTTATTTATTGTCTAGGAATCAAAGAGACCATCAGTTTTAGTCCCTCCTTAACATTAAGCAAAATGGCCAATATTTGCCTTAATTTAAGGAATCAGAACTGGCAATGCCTAAACAATAAACCTGATAAATGAAATCTGAGATGCAAATAAATGACCTCATTTCCAAGTTCTGCTTTAAATGTTAATGGAAAGTGCTCTGAGAATTTAAGGTATTTAGGTTTCTGCTTAATACAGATTCTCTTCTATTTTGATTTTCTCTTTAGAATGTGCATAAACTTATGGAGTCTCAGGCAATTCAAAGCAGTGGGAAATCAGATTTATAATACTTGAGCTATTATTTGTTGTTTGTACTGTACTGGGTTTAAGAATATCCAGACATTTACCTAGGAAAAGGTTAAGAGATGCATGTACTGGAGGAGTCACCTGGTAGTTAAATAGTCACCCTGATTCATTCTTTATGACACTCTGTTTCATTCCCTAAGTCACCTGATCAGAAGTTGAATTTAGACAAATTTAGGTTAGGAATTAAAGATAGTCAAATTTGTAGCCATAAAGACAGCGGCGCCTTATGCGACTTCTCCATCCCTAAAACCACTTAGATTTAGATGGAGATGTTGTAACTCAAAAATGGAAGTTGCAGTGCTGTTATTACAAAGGAAGTCAAACTAGATGTTTGTAGTGATCCTCTCTGAGCCAAGGCTCTAGAACTATTTCTTTTTTACTGATAATGACTGTGATATTGTCTAGCCTGCAGCACTGGAAAGAGCTATGGGAATATACTCCCAGAGGAGGCACAAGCTGGCAACCAAGCACCATCAACGTATTATTACCTAAGAGGCTGACACAATTAACACAGTGAAAACCCTTAGCCAATTATTCCAAAAGTACGTATGAGTTTTATCTCCCTTTTAGCAATCTGAATATAAGAGAAACTGTTGGTATTCTCAATAAAGACCAAAATGTTTTGCCACCTTTGCCCAAAGTCCACCGAATCCACTGTTTCCTATTGTTGTGGGGTTTACTTGCAGCAATGTGTTATCTTTAAGACAACTTGGTTTTTGACATGCTACAGAGAGTGAGACTCAGGGACTATGGGCACCATCCTAACGATCTGTTTGTTGACTCTTGCTGAGTTGTATCATGCTGCAGAAGTCACAGGTTTCAGGCTGTAGCATCATAGCTAGATGCTCCAAGAAAAATGGCTGAGATTCGCCTCCAGACACGGAGGAAAACAAAGCAACACACTTAACTAAGTGAAATCAAGTCAACTCAGGTTAAATCATCTCAACTCAACTCAACTCAACTCAACTCAACTCAACTCAACTCAACTCAACAACTTCACCCAACATCCCTATGAAATAAAAATATGGAGCTCCATGCTTCCCCACATGGGAGATTTAGATGCTGATGTGGTGGTTGTAGCTGGAAGCCTGTACATTTTGAGACCTAACTACTCAAAATTGTTTTAAGAAAGTGAACAAGTGACCTGGGGGGCAGCTCACACTCCTGCTGACTCAGAATCCGGGAAGCAATTCAAAACTACTTTCCTCAGGACAATTTCCTGCACCGCCAGATTTTCAAAACAACTTGTGATGCTACAAGAAATCAGCTATAAGAGGGAGAACAGGGAACAGGCAAACACAGGCAAGCTCCCTTCTTGATGGAGTTTCTTGGAAAGGAAAACTTTGTTGTTGTTATTTAGGATTGATGCTAGCAAGGTTTTTGTAGCTATTTCTTAGACAAGGTGCTCTGGTTGGGTAAACTTTAGGAGTTTTAATTTCTACTAACAAAACTGGATGCTTTGGTCTATTGTTCCTCCAGCATCCCCTTACCAAAATTCCTGTGATGGGATCATCTGCTAGCTGCAGAAGCCCAAAGAAACTGCTTGCCTTCTGCAATCAAAAGTGGGGTCAAGGTGCCCTTAGGACAGAATATAGAACAGAATGAGTTTTGATGAGTATTAAGAGGAGTCATTATAGAAATAAATGCACCTTGACAGATCCTACAAGTCTCTCTATTTCTTTCCCAGACAAAGAAAAACAGACTCAGCTGCCAAAGTCTTAGCTTTAACTAAAGAGTCAGGAGAGGGATCAGACTGCAGTCGTCTTATTGCACAGCAGTGTTACTCAGGTACTAATGTCCTTGCTGTCTGTAGAGTGTTTCTCCAAGCCAAACTGCCCTTGGCGCAACTTGAGAAGGTACAGATCCTCCTCTCATAACCTGATACAACCTCCAGCCCCCCTGCTACAGAAAAATAAAATAATCATAGAATGTTTTATGTTGGAAAAGACCTTGAAAATCTCCTAGTTCCACTCTCCTGCTGTGGGCAGGGACATCTTCTACTATACCAGGTTGCTCAAAGTCCTGTCCAGCCTGGCCTTGAACACTTCCAGGGATGGGGCTTCCACAGCTTCTCTGGGCAACTTGTTCTAGTGCCTCACCCGTAGAACTTCCTCCTTATGTCTAATCTAAATCTATTCCCTTTCAGTTCAAAAGTCTTACCCTCTGCCCTATCACTTCACTCTGTGATAAAGAGTCCTTTCCTGTCTTTCTAATAGGTCCCCTTTCAGTACTGGAAGGCTGCTAGAAAGTCTCCCCAAATAGTTATTCAGGGGTCACAAATTGGGCTAAAGTTTGAGTAAATCCACACAGGATGCCAAGTAACACTAGTACAAGGAGAGTTCTATTGCACTTTTCATCACAGCAGCCTGATTTTCAGTAGATAAGATATGAATATCAGGTGTCTTTAAAGTGTTTCAGGTTGAGCAGAGAAGAAGGGATACTATCACCCATCATTAAAAGTCTTGGACTCTGAGAGTGTGGCTTCTGCAGCTGTAAAGAAGTAGAAAAAGCTATACATTTCTTCCCTATTAATACTGCCCTTAATTAAAAGATCAGATTTTTTTATATTCTGGAAACACCAGTATTATGGTCTCAACAAGAGAAATAATCTTGGTGGTTAGGTAGGTATCAATACAAGGCAATCCTTAAGGAACTCAAATAAAGTTTATTTTATAAAATAGTTGCAAGATTTAGTTGTTACATCCTGATGAATGTAAATGAAAGCCCTTTGAGGTACAAGGATCTGTTAAATCCTGAAGGAGCTCGAGTTTCTCTTTGACACCGTGGGACAACGTTTGACGACATTACCAAGAGAGGAACCTAACCTATAAAACTGGGAATAAAGATGGAAACGTGGTCTGTTCGGCATGTGGAACAAAGTACTTTCCAGCAGTCAGAGAAAGACCCTTCCTTACCTCCGAAGTCAAGAAAAGTATTTAGGAGTGGATATATCTCTCCCAATATTGTCTGTCAGAAAATTGGACACCTACAGTGGGATTCAGCTCACGTAGTAAATGATTGGAACTGAAGAATTCACCCTCATATGTCTTGAATCCTGCTGCAGTCAGTGGCCACCTGGACAAAGTGCTGAAGATATAACAGAGACCAGCTGGGCTCTTCCAAAACTTGGTCAGGTGAATCCCTCTCTAGGCTTCATTGATTAAACTCAGAAAGCCTCTGTTGACTGGGAATATAGACATCTGGCTCACATGTGGGCACCCAGCCATGCACCCCTAAATGCCATCTTCACCTTGCACCCAAGGGACTTGGCCAGCTTTCCTACATGGGGAGAGAAATGTTCTTCTCTTAGAGTAAGGTCCAAAGCTGCCTGCAAAACACCTACAGCTTCGTATCTTCCTCTCGTGTGTTTCTAAAAGAAGGCCAGATGCGTATTGTAGATTAGATATCTAACTTCTAAAAGTGTAAAGATAGGTGAGTATGCCAAAATAAATCACTGCAGCTCTGACCTGCACAGTCTGTCTCCATTTATATATGATTCAGCTGCAGCTGGAAAACTGTGTTTGATTAATAGCCCTGTGTTGCCAGCAAGTTGTTGAGGAGCAGAATTACTTCATTTTAGTTGCTCTCTTCTGATCAGAAGGCTGGAGGCATGGATTTGTAGGGAGAATTAAAAGAATCATATCTATATGCATACAGTGGAAGAGGCAATTAGGATGAGTTACGAAAAGCCAAACTTCAAGAGATTGTTAACACAGAAGGATAAGAGCAATTATTTGGCATGATACCCAGGGTAAAGCTAGCAGCAAGAGGATTCAATTAAGATGGAGAAAATGTGAAATTTGGGCAGACCTTATAGGAAAATTTTCTAAGAAAGAGACCTACAGGGGTATGGTATAATTTAAAACCCCTGAAAAGAAAGATTTTAAGCCAAGCAAAAGAGAACATCAGCAAATATTCTGGTGATAACCCTCACAAGAGGAAGAAAATTGACTGGATGGTCTCTAACTGGGTTCTCCATCTAAATTCCTCAATTTTGAATTCTGCTTCCTGGTGCATGATGGCTTCTGCAGCGTAAGTTTCTTTAATAATGACTAGGATATTGTGGTTCATTTATCTTTGGTGGGTCAGTTATTACTTTTATGCAGTAAATGGCTGCGTGCCATCAACTCTACCCAAAAACACACCTGCCTTGTCTGTCATGGTGCAGTCGCAACAACAGCCCATCCAGACTTAGCTTTACCTCCAGACCAGAACTAGCCCTAGCCGAGGCTCAGGGTATAGTGGTACTCTGAATTTATACAGATGAGACCTTGCACGAGATACTAGTTTATTTTTTTTTTCTAGCATCTGATCATGAGGGAACAAAAACAGTTGGCATATTGTCCACTTGCTGAGTGCTTGGCCCCTAAAAAGCCACTTATGAATCTATTGCACCAGTTGGTAGGTATTGAGATGCTTGAAAGTGGCTGTGTTGGAAAATTGATAAATATATTCTCAGGGAATGAGAAAACCAAGCCACAGAGATTCAGGCAATATATAATTCTTAACAACAAAATTTTTTACATAGCTATTAAAATATAAATGGGAGACTTTCTAGTATTGCCTGATTAACACTACGTGGAAGTAAAGATATGGGGTTCTGGGGGAGACTTCAAACTCTTTAATAATCTGATTCCATTTCAGCAAATTATTCTGTCAAAAAAACCCAAAAGGGCAAAATTTAAAAAAACATTTCACACTGAAATGCTTTTCCACACAAAATGCTTCTGCTCAGGAAATGCCAAAGCAACCCATGTCAGTATTTTTTTAAGAAATATTTTGACTTTTGTTTCAAAACATTTTTTTAATTATTATTCAAAAATTGCCTACGGTGAAAAGTAAAAAAAGTTTAAATAAAAAAAATCTTTACATACTCTCAGGACATATGAAGATGTTTATTTTTGGAGTGAACGAATTCCTTCAAGTTGATCTCAAATGAAGGTGGTTACTATACTATTTTTTGCCCAGCTGGAAATCCTGAACATATTTTCTAGCAGACCTGCCCAGGATTTTCTCTTAGGTTTCTTTTAGGCCACCGAACAGGAAAAAGAAATAGGAAAAAAAAAAAGAAAAATCTGTCTCTGCTGTGGAATGTATTGCAGAGACCAATCATGCCCTGGTTGGAGATGACACTGCATCTCTTCCTTATCTCTGTGACTAACTTTCAGGTATCCCAATTGCTTCCTAACATACGGAAGATGTATGGATAGGATATTCTGTACAAGTCAGGCTGCAGCACAGAGGTGACAAATACATCACCCTGTCTTTTATTCAGCAAAAAATAAACTACTTCACATTCATGGAGACTGCATGGTTATTCCATTTCGTTTCTCTGCAGGCTTACTTCACTAAGGGCTCTGGTTATATTTGTAATAATTTGTAACTCGATTATGCTCATTCTTGTTCAGTCAAGGAGAATCTCATATATTCGATGCCCATTTCCTCTCCCTTGACCAGCCGTGTGACATTTCATGTGTTTGCAGAGCAGCGATAGGGATTGAAAGTCAGAGGAAAAATGCAGCTCAGCAGGTTCCCGTTGGAGAGCACAGTCCCTGGGTGAGCAGCCACCAGGGCAGCCTGAAGAATAGTCCAGGCTGGTTCACAGAGGACTCTATCTTCCACACAGGGCAGGGAATCTGAGTGCTGGACCTTCTGCATGTGGACATTCAGCCTTTGCCCCAAGGATGGGTCCTGACAAGCTCCAACTCTCGACACAATGCAATAATTCAACTTCTTACCCTACGATCATCAGACTTATACAATGTTTTGCCTGTCCTATGGCTGTGATGTTCACAGAAACATCTCCATGTCTGTCATGCAATAGCACTCTGATATGCTGCTATCACTCAAGACGTAACCCTGGGCATGGATTTTCATATACATATAGGCATGAGAGGCATTGAGAGGCCTCTAAGCCGCATCTGTCTGAAGAATCATATGGCCCTGGCTCCTGAAATTCGGTTGCAAATGTCTGTAATATGTGTATAAGCCAAGGGCAACGAAACCCTTTCAAGCTCAAGTTACATGCAATCATTCCAAATCCTAATTTCATGGCACAATTTATTCTCTCTTTACTGAGTCTGTTCTCACATCCAAGCAGCCAGACAAAATGCTTTTCAAGACGGGTGGAAAAAGGGGAAAGGAAAAAGAAAAGAATAAAGGGACACGACACTCAAATATACCCATCAGCTCTGGGAAGTGGGCATCATGCAAGGACCCTATGCTGAAGGGATGCTTTCTCCACGTCTCCAATGAGGTTGTGTGGGACACAACAGGAAGGGCAAGGCTGATCCTACCCCTGCTTACCCTTGTGCTGCTCTGTTTCTAGACCTGCCAATGCTGGCAGTGCTGCAGAGCCAATCCATTCTGAAAAACGAACTTCCTCTGCTGTGGTGTCGTGTGTGCTTTATAGGTCTACTCCATCCCACAACTATCAAGTCTCTCAGTCTTAAGGCTCACTGGTGCCACCACACATACCTCTGCTGAGCAAGGATGGCTATCTTTAGCTCTGCCTTTGAGGAATCAAACTGAGTTTTCACTAAACACAATGAGATTTGTGGGTTGTTTTTCCCTTTTTTTTTGTTTAATTGTCTACCATCGGTGATGCTGAAGGAGTAGGCAGAGTGGACTGCAGCTCTGCTCTGTACACCAGGTGGCCTCAGCGGTACGTGCATCAGTCCTTACGATCTCAAGGTGCAACTGTCGCTCCTGCTGATAATCAGTTTTTGTTTGCCATGATCTGAGCATGCTTACAGTACAGTTAAACGGAACCAAGAATCATGCAATAGGAGAGAAAATAGAAGATAAAACGCATGCACGGATGGGATTGATATCACAAGGCATCTGTTAAAGACATATAATCAATTGCCCGTTTATATGAAACAGCTCAGCAGACAGTGAGTACTGCTGCAATGTAGCTACCTGGAGGAACAGAGAGTTATTATCCTCTCATCTTAGAAGTCCTTAAAAAATTAAAATCTTCAGCTGCAGTCGAGCATTTAGTGTGTTGCCACACACAATTCATTCACTAAAGACAAGGTGCAGGAATCGAAAGGTGACTGATAAACTGGCTGTATGGGGAACTGCATCAGGGCTCAGCAAGGGGATGTTTGCCCGTGTGGAAGAAAGCTGCTGGTGGAATTTCTCTTCTCACTGGACTGATTTAGTATGTACACAAAGCAGGAGTACACTGATGAAGTCTCCTGGTGACAGGAAGTGAAAGGACACTGTTGATGCAATGGAGAATTGTAAGTCATAGAAATTTGGCAAGGTTAGGTAGTACAACATGTATGTTGTCCACGTGCGGTGGCAGTCATCTGACTAAATGTACATTTCTATGGAGAAGTTCCTCACCATCAATTCTCTTTACTGTTAGCAGTGACAAAAGCAGCTCAAACATACTATCCACGTCTTCCTAAAATAGATACCTAAGATACAGCTGAAGGACTTTACACTAAGCGTAGCTATCGCTCACACTTGACGGTAAGGACTCCGTAAGGAGTCTGGGTCAGCTGTAGATGCATGAACTTTACTCATCTAGATATTGCAAAATGAATCACATCTGGCTTTAGAGGAAAACAATAAAATTTGTGCGAGCTGGTGACATCCATGGGGAGGGATGAAGGAAGGGCAGATTATGCTCTTCAGGCATTGAGACCTCTGATCTGTCACTATGTGAGAAAAAAAAAATAAAAAAAGGTGGCAAACTATGATATTGGGATTGTTCAATAAATGTATTTCCTGCATTGAAAATCTTGATAAGAGATAGAACTGAACGGTGTCTGAATTTCCAACAGGAGCAAGTACTGAGTGGCTGTGATGATGATGACTAGGCAGTGACGATCGCTTCAGGAAAGACCAACGTAATTTGGTCAGTTGGCACATGCAGTGTTTGTTGGCTTAAAACCCATGTCCAAATGAACTGCTGGATGTAACTAAACCAAAGTGTGTTTGGAATGCCTCAGTAGGGTGCATCAGCCTGGGCACCTTTGAAGGAGAGAGCTGCCCCTCACTAAGCATTAACTGCTGGACCACTGGAGCCTGAAACAGTGGGAAAAGGAAGAGAAAGGCAAGGCAAGACAAGGCAAGGCAAAGCAAGGTAAGGCAAGGCAAAGCAAGGCAAGGCAGGGCAAGGCAAGGCTGTGGAGCTTTCTAGATGCTGTCTAAGAAGCCTTTAAGAAGATTAGTCTTCAAGCTGTGAACAGCTCTTCACATTGTTTCTTGCTTTTCTCAGCATTATTGAAGATGGTGCCATGTTTTCACTTTTTTTTTCTTGAGCTGGCTTCCCAGGCACCGTGTTAACTGCAGCACTCCTAAGTATTGCTCCTTCCTCTGCCATGCCTGCAGTGACCTGGTCAAGCAATGCCCCAGACCCCAGGCTTTTCCCATTCCCTATAGGATTAGCCAAATACCGTTAAAAAAGCTCCCAACCCTCTGCTCTGACCTCAAGGCGATTAAAAAGGCCTAGACAGTGCCGTGTCCTATAGCTTGGATTTTCTCTTCCTTTTTTCCTCTCCCTGTTCATTTTTCCACAAATGGGAGAGGACCCTGAATGCTGAGCAATCAGAGGAGTCATCAGGACTAAAATTGTTTGCCAGGATGGAGGGATACATGATTGGAAAAAAAAAAAAAAAAAAACACACACAGACAGATCTGAGAGAGAAGGAATGAGGAATTTAAAAAGTTCAACACCTAAACTTGAACTTCCAGTCAACAGAGATCAATTGCAAGGGGAAGCAAGGCAGGGCTGCATGATACCTGACATATTCTATTACAGCGGGAGGAAAACTCTACTTTTAGGAACAGGTTAGTGGCCAAATTAGTTGACTAAAACACGTGAAACAATCTGAAACTCTGTGTGCCCAGCTTTTGTAAAGGAAAAGCACACTTCTGCACTTAGAGCAAAATGAGCTCTTTGCTCATTGCCTGAAAGATGACATGATAAAGGACACATGGACACATCACCTCAGGACATCCCTCACTCACCCCTTGTCCGTGACCAGCAGCCATGTAACCCACCACACAAGTAGTTGGCTTCTAATGTGACGTGGTTAACGAAAGGTTCAGCAAAAAATGAATGAATTTACTGCATCTTATTAGAAAGCAGTGATCTGTAGGAAAGGAAAGAAGTATGGTTTGAAGTTGGTAAAGTTACTTTAGGGAAGATGGTGAGATACCGTGGTGAGTAAGTACAGCTATGCAGTGGAAGAGTTAGATCAGAGACCATGACGAAGCCTGATAAGGACACAGGTCAGATATTGGACAAGAGGGAGAAATATTTTATGCTATTGTAAACAAAGAGATTTTTTTTCCTCCTACTATGCTTAATTGATCTCTGGAACTCATTGCTATAAAGTATTATGGGGCATGCAATTTAGCAGGAGGAAGATAAAGTTGGGAATGCTCCGAGTTATCTTGCAGAACACAGATGCATAATGGAAATACAATGTAATGTAAACTCTTACACTTTAGGGTGTAAGATCATTAACTGCTGACAGGATTTTATGCAAAATTAGTCCATAGTTGCTCAAAGGGGATTCTTGTGTCTTCCTCTGAGGAACTCTAGGAGTAAGGATACTGGATTAAAAACTTTGTTAATTAGATCCACCTCCAGTCTTCCTATATCTCAGCAAATCTTTTCCATTTCTTAGTCCTATGGTATGGAAAAAAAAAAAATCTCCTGCAGATTATATGCATTTCAATAAGAACAGAAGTTTAATTTCTGTGAATGGCATTCTTGGGAAAAGGGGAAAGATCCAAACAGAAGGAGAAAGCTGTAGCATACAGGCTGTTTTGCAGGCTAGCCTACCTGCAGGCCGCAGCAGTTAATAGTCCGTGGACACCTCCTGTGAAGACGTCGCCTTGATTATAAAGCCCCATCAGACTTCCTCCACTGAGGCCTATTTGGCTATTTAGCATATTAAAGGAACTGAGTTAGAGACCAACAGATCTCAAGGTTCGTAAGGCAACAGATTTTTCTGTGGGTGTTAGGTGCCTGTTAGGTGCTGTTAAGCAGCTCTTTGGTAGCTGGGATTTTAGGTGCTTCAGGTGGTACATATTCACCGAGAAGATGGAGAGAACCACATTTGATTAACCTTGGGACTCCTGTGGTTCAAGGAAAAAAAAGTAGGCACTTGAGATCTCAGCTGGTATCTTTGATGAGAGCTCCTGAATGCTGTGGCGGTGCCAATAAATAGTGACAGTAAAACGTCTGAAGAGGAGAAGAATAATTATTCTTCAGGATGGTAGGAACATATGATGGAATTCCCCATCCTCTGATAAACACATCTACAAACAAGTGATCAAATTGAAATACTTTTGGCTCATAAGCAGCTAATCTGCAAAGAAATCTCTCCCTTGTTCCTTCCATAGCCTTCACAACATTATTTTCATTTCTATCTAGATTTGTTTGCTTGTTAGTCTGTGGCCTCTCCCTAAGGATATAACTGCAGATGGATGAATTATTTTATTTTATTAAATATTATTCTTGGCTTTTTGGAGATGTTTTTTTGTTTTGCTTTAGTGATTATTCCTCCTGGTGTTATTTCAGTTTTCAATTACAACTTCTGTGTGTATGTGTCTGGTACGCTACCATTTTGCAAATGGATGTATGCACTTATTGTTAATTGATTCCCCAAATAAGCCCAAATGCTTGCATTGAAATCGTGTATTATATTTCTTGCATGCCACTGAGCTGGATGCCTTCCAATTTGGCATCTATTGCTGCTCTGGAGGTGGGCATCTTTCTCTCCCTCCCATTACTCCTGGAGTGAACAGAGATGCTCGTGTCAATTTTCTCTGCAGACCTTATAGCGCTGACTGATGACTCTGAATAAATGTAGACAAAGTTGCACTTCTAAGTGTGTGTTTAGCCATCAAGATAAATGATTGTGGTTTTTTTTTTTGGTTTGATTTGTTTGTTTTTTGTTTGTTTTTTTTTCAGGAAGCACTGAACTCTCAGCAGCTCCCATAGGCTTCAGTGAGGGTTTTCTTCCCTACAGTCAGGCTGTTATGAAGGATATTTTTCAATAGCAGCCCATGGTGGCCTATGTCTGCACCCACCGAAACCAACATCTGCTGGAGTGTTATCTTGCAAAGAAGAATTTATCCACAGTTGGTCCTTTAGCCAGTTTTTGCCGTCCCATAAAAGCTAGAAAACGCAGCTGAATTCCCTGATGGTGGTACTGTGCACTTCAGAAGGTTTCAGTAGGTCATCTAGTTTCTTTATGCCAAAGAAGAAAGATAATCCCTTTTCAAATGTGATTCATCCCACATATTACAGACATCTATCTTAGGAGAAGATGAATAATTTCCTGGAGGTGCTTCTCTTTCTCTCTCTGTTTAGGAAAGGTAGAAAAAAGCTTAAGCAAGGCTATAAATTGTAGATAGCAGAAACAGGGGAGATGAATCCCGCTGTGCATTGAGGATCAATGACTGCTGATTCATTGAATTCTAACTTTCAAACGCTGTCAGCATTTCTGTTTTGACAGTAAAACTATTTTTTGTTTGGAGTTTTCTACAAGTAACTAATTACTGTCATTTTTAGCACAGAACTGGGAAAAAAGTCAACCGACTTTAAACTGGCCCACTGGGCTGGTGTCCACGGACATCCTCTGTGGGATTCAGTTGCTGGATCACAGGCACCTTCGTGTTGTTTTAGACACCAAGAGTTTTCGTATCTGATCTCCAGGTGCCAAAATGAGTCAAGTCGCCCATAAAACTGGCTTTGTGTCTGCCAGCTTCAAATGCTGTGTTCAGTCCTGGGCACCTTAATACAAGAAAGAACAAGTTCAGAGAAGGGCGACTAAGCTGTTAAAGGGCCTAGAGCACAAGTTTACGAGAAGCAGCTGAGGAATTTAGAGCTCTTTAGTCTAAAGAAAAGCAGGCTGAAGGGAGATCTTATAGATCTCTACAACTCCCTGAAAGAGGCGGTTGCCGATCTCTTCTCACAAGTCACAAATGATAGGACAGAAGAAACGGTCTCATGTTGTGTCAGAGGAGGTTTAGGTTGGATATTAGGAAAATGTCTTCCCCAGAAATGTGGTCAAGTCCTGGACCAGGCTGCCCAAGGAAGTGGTTGAATCATCATCACTGGATGTGTTTAAACGTTATTTAGATATGGTGCTCAGCAACATGGTTTAGCAGCAGACCTGATAGAGTTAGGTTAATGACTGGACTCAATGATCTTAAAGGTCTTTTCCAACCCAAATAATCCTACAATTCTAAGAAGTTAACTCAATACCAAGCCTGTAGTTGGATCAAGCCCCTGGCAAAATGTCTTCAAAGGCAAGAAAACAGAAGCTGGAAAGGTGGCACATCCTGCCCAGGGCTGGATACCCATTAACCATTGGGATGCCAACAGGTACTTCAGCCCTGCTTCTGTTTCATACTGGGTTGCCTCCCACCCTAGTCAGTGTTACTCTTCAGGGCCTTCTGATGGCCATTTGATAAATTAGGATTATACTTCTTGCTTTCAGATTCAAAAGCAAATTTCATCTTGCCAGAAAGACTCCTCCATGTTAATATTTAGACAGTGGAAGGAGTGGTGTGAAACCAAACAAATCATCAAAGGCGTAAGTATTTGGGGCTCACCTGCACTGAAGAAACCTGACCTAACTCCCACCATGGGATGCATCTTGTCTGCACAGCTCCTGTCATCATCAACCAAAGGCAGCAGCTAAGGTCCTGTAAGAAGAGTCATGCAATGGCCTGGGCCAAGCGGCCTCCTAATTAGCGTGGCCTTTCAGCGGCATTAATTATCGCTGAGCTGATACAGCACAAATGCTTTTGGCTGCAGTACTAGCTTGGTTGGGACCTCTGTGTGGTGGTGTGTCATCTACTGCAATCAGGGCCAGGGTCAGCAAGCAAAATGGTTTTGATGGCGATGGCATAATTGTGTATGTTGACGACAGTAGCTAAAGAATTCGAAATGAGTACGGAAAGTATTTGTGGCAGCTTGCTGAAAATAAAGTGCTCATCTCTGTGAAGCTCTTCCTGGTTTAACAAGTGTGATTTTACTTTGTGAAGCATAATAATGTCCCCTAAGCACCTGAGAAAACAGAATGGTTGAGAAGCTGGTAGTCCTTCATACCAAGCTACAGTATTGCACAAGATTATTGAGCTTTAGTACAAAGTCGAAGAATATCTTCAAGATACCTCAGTATTACCTGGTTATCTACTGCCAAAACTGAAGCCATCATCTTCTCATCATCTGGCTGAGCATGCAAATGTTTTAGACTTGGAGACACACGAACACTAAACAAAACAGAATCCTACAAGAAGTCGACAAAGGAGGTAATTCATCTTACTCTGGCACTGATCATTCCTCAACTTCAAAATGCGTTATTAAGCATTCTGTTGTTGCTCAGTGTGCCCAAGTTTTCTAATGTGATGATCTGGAGTGGTTCAAGTGCCCTCCTGAGTTATGCTTTCTCTACAAATGGGACAGCAATGTAAGGATGGCTGCATCATAAAAGCCCAACTACCTGTTTACTCTCCAAGCCTGCCTCCTAAAGAAAATCAGAAGAAATCATACCTGAAAATTACAATGAGGGGTTTAATACCTCCCAAGCTGTGTGATCTCTTCCTACTCCCCATGCATGTATGTTAGTGAGGCTAATTATATTACATGAGATGATGAACATAACTTGAGTTGTGCTTTTCCCTAGAGCTCTTCCTTGTTCAGTGGCTGACATGCATTGAAACATAAGATCAATCAAAACCCAAGATGCAACTACAAAACCCTCCCTGGGGCTACTTTCACAGTGAAGGTACTTTGGTGATTTGAGTTCACCGTTGTAGTCCTGCAGGTGGATAAAGCTGGTATTTTGCAGTGCCTTTGGGGTTCTCTGGACCTAGCTCCTGACTGTCGTGAGCCACCTAGCTCATGTCCCACCGGCGTCAGTGGGATGATGCATAACTGTCTGCAGAGGTTGGCAGCTAATCTTCAGGGGAGATCTTAAGAAATCCCTCAGGATTTATTCTAATGTCCACAACTGACACTAAAGTAAGTAACCCGGTGCAAAAACACAGTGATGTAGAGCTTTATCCAGTTTCTTAATTGGCAGATATATGCATTTGCTACAAGCCAGTTTCAGGAGCGTTTTTGCAGTCAGACTTTGTGCATCTTTTTCCTTTTGAATGCTAGTAAAGGTCACATTGGTCTTGGCTACTCATTTATTTCCTTTCTCTCATTGAATTTTTAACAATAACAGGCATTCATCCAAAGCTCTGGGCTCCTCTACATTGCATTAAAATTCACAATGTCATTTGCTTTCAGTAGATATATTCAAATGGGCTGCCTTCAAAACCATAAATGACTCACCATACAATCAATCATAATTGCAGAACCCTGAATTTCTCCTCTACATGTTGTCCTCTAATGCCCAGAAGGAACGCATGATGTAACTCTTGCCAAAAACTGGTTGGGGAAAAGAAATTACATCTGATCATTTTAATTCTCTGAGGAAAACTTGGTAAGTTAAATACAGGACCAATTTTGGCTGGAAAGTGAGACAGATACATGTAAATTTTATGTTACCACTCAGAGATCTGACAGCCACTGCACTTGAGAAAACTTATCTCCCTAATCAGTTATTGAGTTTTAAAACGGAACATGTGCTTCTCTCTTACTAATTTCCCATAAACCTCCACCACGATATTAAACATACATATTCACATGTTTAAAGTCTGCTTGTTAAAACACGACATGGTCAAAGATTCTGATCAGACAGAAGCGATCAAGGCATACCCTTCTAGGAAGGAAACAAAGTAAGACAAATGGCTACTAGATGTTTTAATTGCCATCTCATTTTCATCACAATGCTGTGAAGAGAAGAGAAGAGAAGAGGAGAGAAG
>VWZK01004592.1:0-43716 GCA_013396935.1 Baryphthengus martii | reverse complement strand
AACCTCAGCCTTCTCAGTATCACTTGTCATCAGTTCTTCCGTTTCCTTTCTGAGGGATACAGAAGTCTAAGGAATTGTAATTAGGTAGAAAGAATGGAGGCTTAATCCATCATTCTGCTTTTTTGTACCATCTGGCTCTTAAAGGATCTCCCGGAGGAGACTACTGTTGCACTTGGGTGTTCTGTGTTGACCAAGGTCACTCTCTATGTGTTACATGGATTCCTTTGCTCCAAAGTGTTTCAAAATTAACTACTCTAGTTTAAAGAGAAACAAAATATGAATCTACCTTCTGAGAAGTGAATACAGAAATTCCTGCTGAGCGGTAATATGAACTATACTTGTGACATGCGGAAACAAACCTTATAACTCGGAGAAAGTTATAAAGCAGGTATGTCTATTACAGCGCCGGGTGAAAGGGGGATCGCTCCGCCTAATTTGCAAACCAGGGACTAAAACTTGTTTGCTTTTATGGTTACAAAACATGCATATTCATTAGTATGGGATGGGTTATTCCAATCAGTTCTGGGAATAGGTGTGGTTATTACAATTATTTCGGGGAACTCATCATCATAGGTCTCCTCCTGCTCTTGGTGCGTGTGTACTGCTGTCTGGTGATCACGGGAAAGGGTCTCTGGGATGAAGGCAACAGTCTTCCTCACTCTGTTCTTTTCACCTTTGTTCCAAAGCTACTCAGTTGTGCTGAGCTGGCTTTGTCCCTAACCACAAGACCTGGCTAGAACTGGTCCTCCCTTGGGTGGCCTTGCAGACAACAGAGTTCCTGCTTATCTGTAACTTACAGTTCCTGTTATCTGTTGCTTCTGCTTGCCTAAGCATTCCACGTGAAAGTTTTACTGCTCTATTTTCTTGTATCACCTGGAAGTGCAAAAAGCTGCACTTCTATGGGAGCTCCTAAGAGATGCTTAAGACTGCTCAGAAGCATAAGCAGAATAGTACAGTATTTTTGAAGTACAGTATTGGATAAGCATCTTGGTATGTTATGGGAGTTCCCTTTTCTGATGACATTTATAATTTTCATTTGTTGCTACACATACTTTGTAACTTTCTTTAAGATATGTTTTTGTTTAGTGCTTGTGCACCTGAGGGGGGAAATTTGCGTGCCATAGCTGGGCTCTCTGAACAGTTCTTTGATACGCAATAGATTTCCATTAATAGATGCATCTTTACGTTTGCTTACTTTGTCTGAATCATTTGTATTTTCATCCTACCAAAGACTTTCTATGTCAGTTGTGGTTTAAGATGCTGTCATGTTGTGTAAGTTCTTTAAAAGCAATTTACTTGTTTGAATACACCAGTTCAAACATACTTCAGAATGAACCATGCAGTGTTAATCTGCTTTTTTTTTTTTCTTCTGCTAATACACAGGGTTTTGTGATAGAAATTTGGAAAATGACCTGATGCTACCCAACAGGACGGTTTTAAGCAAAAGCAATGCTCTATCCACTTTTATAGACAGCTGGCAAGTGCCAGACACATTAAAGCATATTGGAGAAGACAGGCATCAGGAAGCTAATTGCTCAGTCGTGGACTGCTCAGAGTGCTTCAGAATGGTGTTGAACCAGACCTTCAGCAGCTGTCATCCTTATGTATGTTAATTAGAACTAGAGAGATGCATTTCTGATGTAATTTTGTATGCTTGATAATTTCATTAATGTGAAACTATATGTAATGACATCCGTAGAATGAGATATATACTTTCTTGTATCTACATTTGCAAGGTAAAATAATTGAACAGTATGACAGCTTGATAGGAGACTCGCAATAGGCAACTAACACTTTCAGAATTCATAATATAGTTGTTAGTTTTGACAATATAATCTAATTTATAAATCAGTCCTAGCTACTTAAATTGTATCAATATGTTGTAGAGCAAAATAAAATTTTTAGTATTTAATTAATCCTTAAGCATTCAGTGAATTAATAAATTCCAAATCACAATAGGTAATCTGCATTCTCATAGAATGTGCATTCTCACAGGTTCAAGAGTCAGGGAGGTCCAGTTTAAGAGATGCGACGGTACAACAGAGCATTTAAAGCAAACCTAATGCAAACAAAAACTCACAATGCACAAATAAAGTATTTATTTGTGGTCATATGAGTACATTCAGCATTTCGTCTTTTACATATTGAGTTTGAAGAGGAGGCTAAAAAATCAACAAAAATTTAGAGGTAAAGAAGAAAAAGGAACAATCTCTAATTGTGCCTTCTATTGAAAAAACTGTATTAGCTCTCGCCTTGGCACTTGTAAGAGTTGAAATTGAGGAATCTAAGAATGTCAACATTCAGGAAACCTTACTTTGAGATATTAATAAACTCTGTACACCAGTGAAGGCTGGTGGCCTCTTGCTTACTGTGAACCAAGGGCTTTTGGCTCTATCGTTTGTAGCTGATATTTAAAAGCGTAAATCTTTTTCCTACCTAGTATGATCTCTATGAAGGTGCAATTTTTTTTTTTTTTTTCTCTTTGCTAGATTCCGCCTGAGCTATTCTGTGATATATGGGCTCGAGACACTGAGTACATTCAAAATCCATGCATATCACTAGCTGCCTATGTGGCAATGTGCAACAAATTTAATATTTGTATAGAATGGAGGAGCTCTGAATACTGCCGTAAGTATTCTGCATGTCTGTGTATCTTAAGTGGCCACAGAGCCAAAACAGGCCTAATATAGGAGTTACTCTAAGTTGAAAATACCAGTAGTCCTTGAGTCCTCATGTACTTTGGACATCATTGTTGAGATAATAAATTCAGCATTTTTTATGATACCATTCAAAACAATGTGCAAAAGGAATTGGATCATTATAGCCATTTCACAAATGGAAAAGGTAAGCTAAAGTACCTTGCACAGAAGCCTGCCTCTGGTTTATAAAATGCTTAACTGTAGAAGTCAAATCTCACTTGCAATGTAGTGTTCATCCTTCAGTTTCTATGCATTTTACTAGCAAATAAGTGTTTAAAAAGACATCTTACAAAATATATGTGTAAATGTATTTACGTATTCTACCCATCATGAAGGGACATGTCACCGTCTTACCTTTATACCGCAGTGACCTCTGGTGGTCCCTGCCAAGCAAGGGAGAATCGCTGAGTTGCATCTGGATTTTGTGGTCACTATGTGTCGATGTGCTGTAGATTGATTTATAAAAGACTGAGATCTACTTACAGAGCTCTAACAGGTATTTCTTGTAGGGCAATATGGCCATTTGCAGTACTGAAAAGCTGAATAAACTCAGCCTCCTTTCTCAAATAGCCTTTAAAACCTAAACTGGAACCATCTTTATTTTTGAGCGGACAGTCCCTTTGTGAACTGGACTTTGTGTCATTACCATGATTCAAGATGATGTTACCGTAGATTTAGGTATCATTACAAGATGAGGATCATATATTCTGATAGTTCACAGAACCCACTGTTGGCATTTGTAAGCATTTGTAGTCTCTGTTGACCATATTTATGCAACTTTAATCACTGTTTTGAACCAATGAAAGATCATGTTAAGTTTTCAACGGCAAAAATCAAATTTAAATGAGACACTTTTTTTTATCTATTCCTGCATGCACCCATAACATGCCAATGACTTTACATTAGCAGTATAAAGAATGATAAACTTAACTGCAATCTTTGACTTAAAAATAACACACACAAGGAAGTAATTAATGTGGCTCTCTATTACATATAGTAATGAATTCACCCTTTTCTTTATTATTCCACTTAAAACAATGCTCAGTTTGCCTTTATATATATATATGTATATTTTTCTAATTGCCCCTTAGTAATCACTGCATTTTCTTTAGCCGCTGTAAAGTATTCAGAATGATGCAGAACACTCTAGTATTAATCTGTGTAGTATTTGCAAAGGTGTTTGAAGTTTAAAATACTTTGCGTCAACATTGTCGCGTCGTTTATTTCTACTGCCAAAATATAAACCCTAACCTGGTGAAAATGTTACAAGAAGAGAAGTGAAAGTGCTTTCAACTTCCTTTTGTTTTGAATCTGTCATGTGAAAGGTAACTGGCCTGTACTGGTGGTTTAGGTTGGTAGATACTACTGAATTGGCATGCACAGGAAGTTGACAAGAAGACAATAATGTCTTCTCTTAGGTACTGCTTCATATGATTAGAGTTTCAGAATGAGTGTTTTGTTTGTTTCCTTTCTAGCTTTCCCCTGCTCTGAAAACTTCTCCTATCAGGCTTGTATAGCTGCTTGTGAGGTTCCAGATAATTGTCAGAATGATGAGGTTGCTTCTCTGGACTCAGACTCCTGCTCAGTGGTGATAGAAGGCTGTGTCTGTGCTGGAGGGACCATCCTTCACCGAGCTCACACCGCTGTCTGTATTCCTGAAGAGAAATGTGGTATATTTGGATGTGATTTTTCTTCCTTATTGCCTGCAAGTTGGTGGTCAGATACTTCGTTAATAATAAGTCAGGTTCTGGTGATGTGTGTGTTCTGCATATGTCATTCATTTGAGGACTCTAGATGTTCAGTAAACAGTAGCTGTACAGGTGAGCAAGCCGGGAATGTCCTTGTGACATATAATTTTGCTCACCGCCTAGCTGGATGATGATCTTTAAAATGGGAGGTTTTGCTTATGTTTATCCATTCTAGTATTCTAAATATGTTAGTCTTGGCCTCCTTTTCGTAGAATCGTAGAAGGGCCCATACCTTCCCTAGTCTTCCTTTTGTCATTAATGCACCTATAGAAATTTTTGCTATTCTGCTTGATCTCCCTGGCTAGATTCAATTCTAACAGCTTTAGCTTTTCTAACCAGGTCTCTTGCTGCTCTGATGGCTTCCTTATATGTCCCCCATCCTAGCTGTCCTTTCTTCCACTCCTTGTAAAATTTCTTTGTGTGTGACAGTGTGTCCAGGAGCTCCTTGCTCATCCAGCCAGGTCTCCTAGCATTCTTTCCTGCCTTCCTCTTTGTCGGTATACTTTGCTCCTGGACACAGAGAAGGTGATCCTTGAATACTGACCAGCTGTCCTGGGCCCTCCTTCCCTCTAGGGCTTTGTCCCATGGTACTTCAACCAGCAGATCCCTGAAGCGATCAAAGTCTGCATGCCTAAAGTCCAGGGTCGTAAGTTTGGAATACATCCTCCTAGATGCCCTGAGGATTTTAAATTTTACTGCCTCGTGGTCACTGTAACCAAGGTTGTCCCTGAGCCTCACGTTGGTCACCAGCCCTTCCCTGTTGGTGAGAACAAGGTCCAGCGTAGCACTTTTTCTTGTTGGTTCCTCTACCATTTGAAGGAGGAAGTTGTCGTCTATGCATTCCAGGAACATCCTGGATTGCTGGTGCCTTGCTGCGTTGTCCCTCCAGCAGATGTCAGGGTGGTTGAAATCCCCCACGAGGACCAGGGCCTGTGAATGCGAAGCCACTTCTACCTGCCTATGGAGGGCCTCATCTGCTTGGTTCTGCTGGTCAGGTGGCCTGTAGCAGACCCCTACTGTAACATCACCTTCCCTTGTCTTCCCTTTAGTCTTAACCCATATGCTCTCAACCAGCTCATCACCCTTCCCCAGGTGGAGCTCCATCGATTCCAGCTGGTCACTGATGTAGAGGGCAACACCTCTGCCCCTCCTACCCTGCCTGTCCTTCCTAAAGAGCTTGTACCCGTCTATCGCTACGCTCCAGTCATGGGGATCATCCCACCAAGTTTCAGTAATAGCCACTATGTCATGGCTTTCCCTTAATTCATCCTGTTTATCGCCCAAGCTGTGTGCATTCATGTAGAGGCTCTTCAGCTGGGCTGGCCGTGTCACCCTTTTAGGCAAATCCCCCTTGATTCCCTTGGGGTGTCTTGGTGCATCCTCCCTGGCTTGCCTCAGAGCAACTAGTTGAGAGCCCTTACTAGCACTCCATCCCTCTGCCCCTGGTGTGCTGCCCCACTATTTGTCACAGGCAAGCATGAGATTATTGACCCCTTCCCCCTTCAGATCTAGTTTAAAGCCCTATCAATGAGCTCTGCCAACTTCTGCCCCAGAATCCTTTTCCCACTCTGGGACAAGTGCATCCCACTAGCTGCTCACAGCTCTGGTGCCTCGTATACCAAGCTGTGATCAGAAAACCCAAAGCCCTGTTGACAATACCAGTCCCAGAGCCATGAATTGACCTGTTGGCTCTTCCTATATATTCCCTCGTCCATTGCTGAAGTCAGAGCGATGGGGGTGAACACAACTTGAGCTCCTGATCCCTTTACCAGTTGCCCCAAGGCCATGAAATCTCTTTGACTGTGTGCCTCTCATTACTATATCATCACTATTCACCTGGAAGACCAGAGGCAGGTAATAATCTGAAGGTCTCACAAGGATGGGAAGTTTACCTACGACATCCTTTACTCAGGCACCAGGGAGACAGCAAACCTCCCTATGAAGCGGTTTCAGCCTGCATATCGGGCCCTTAGCAGGGAGTCACCTACTACAATGACCTGTCGATTTTTCTTTTCAGGGTCAGTTTTGATGGCCGGTCTGGGGCGAGTCAGTCTTGGTGGCACTTCTGGCCCTCGTGAGCCCTTGTCCTTGTTCACAACCAGTTCCTCCTGCAGACCCCCATACCTGTTCTGCAGGGACACTGTAGGTGGTGCGCTTCTTAAAGGAACACGCTTGTTCCATTTGTTTCGTTGGGCAGAGACCTGTTCCCACTGACCCTGCTCCTGTGGGTTACTACAGGAAGGCTGGGGGGCTTGCTGCTCCACTAAGAGTCACCTCCCATTCTGGTTTTGTAGAGATCAGTTTGTGGAAGTAATCAATTTCCCTCTCAGTCTCACTGGTGTTTCTCAACCTACCCACCTCTTCCCTGAGCTCCATCACTTCATCTCGGAGCTGTGCCACCCAGCTGAGCAGGTCATCAACCTACTCACACCTCATGCAGCCATAGTCAGCGTTGCCCCCTGTTGCTGGTGAAAGGCTGTGGCATTCCTCACTGGGACTAAGCACAGTCTTCCTCCTCCAAGTAGCCACCATCTCTCCTTGACTAAATTGCAGCACCTCACGTCCTGCCCTCACGATCTGCCCGTGCCAACTGCCAAGCTAACCCAAAAGGAGCCCTTTGTTGACCTTTTTGGTCGTGATATCACCCTCCCCAGTGCAGACTTACCACCCAGGAGCTGGTCACTCTGGCGAGTGAACTTACCTTATGCACTGGCAGAGGCTCGGCGCCCTGCCCAACGAACTGCAAACAGCTGCGGCACCCGCAGGGGCACACACAAGCACTATTTGCTCGCCCTGTGCAGTGTGGGCAGTGACAGGTCGCTGCCCTCCCTGAGGCTATTTTTCACCTAGTCCCTTGCCAGGGATCCAACCTGTTGATACTAAATGGCATTCAAAAGACAGGTAGCAACAGTTAATCACACATTTTGAATAATACATCTATGTTTTATGTTCCTTCTGCCAGCATTGATAGTTATTTTCATTATGATTCTGCCTGAGCACACCAAATTGTGGACCAATACTTTAACACCACAAACCTTAATGACGCGGTTTATTATAAATCAGATTACATAAAGCACTGTAAATTAATAATAGTTTTGATGTGTGAAATAAAAAATTATTTTCAGATCACTGCTTTAAAAACAAAGATTGGATTGGTATTTTAAGTGACTAACCTTGCAGCGGGGACACAAAACAAAGTGGTAGGCCCCCTGCAGGTTGAGTGTCTTGCTTTCCCATAAAAATTCAGCCTAAGACTGTACTCTTCCACTTTTTTTTTGTGGCGAGATGAGGATAGATCATGCCTTAAACTCTGTATTTTTTTATACTTCATAGATCCACATCCGCTCTGAAACAAAATGGTGGTCAAAATTTGAAGTAAAAAGGAATTCCTTTTCTTTTCTGTTGTCCTAATCTAGCTTGTACTGACAGCTCAGGAGCACCTCATGCAGTAGGTGAGATCTGGAAAACTTCTTTGAGTGGATGCTGTATGCAAAAATGTATTGACAGAGAGACCATTATTCCAGTGGAGCACAACTGTTCAGATACCCACAATTTAGACTGTCAGCGATTTGCAGAAGTGGCCCTGCTTGTTCCTGGAGATCAGACATGTTGTACTCAGAAGATCTGTAGTAAGTAGTCCTTAGTGATTACGCATACTGCCCACTGAAATACGCAGATAGCCTTTCTCTGTGTCTTTTTTCCCTGTTGCACATCCTACTTTTGAAGTGCATGGTAATCACTTCAGTTTGAATTTACAGATTGTGTAGAAAACTGTAGAAACTTTGTACTATTTAGTTCAATATCCAGTAAGTTTTGAGGGAGAGGTATAGGGAAGGGGCAAGGGTTGAAAGAACTGAAACAGCACTGTGCTTATATGGATATGAATTGTGTTTCTCTCCATTGAACATGCTGCTGACTATTTTAAATATACAAATAAATGATATAAATAATTCAGAGAAAAAAGATCAGATGATAGTTTATTTAATTAACAAAGTGAGCAGTAAAAAAAAAAAGGATAGAAAAGCTTTTTTTTTTTTTCTTTTTAAATCTTTATTTAGCTTAGATTATCTTCGAAAAGGTATTGCAAGTAGTTTTCATGTTTTGGTTGCCTAGAATGAGTTTTCCCTGGGAAAATTGTTTTGCTTTTGTGTGTTAAATTCTCACAAGAACTCAGCTCTAGTTTAGCTTTGCCGCCATGGAGAGTATTGCAAACTCCAAATGCTTCAAAACAACTGTCTCAGATTTTTTTGCTAGTTTGTTCTTAGTTGGAGATTTGATGTATCAGACTGCAAATACTGCATGCCACTGCTCTGCTCGACTTATAAATGCATAAAATACTTTACAGAGTGTTCTTTTTTTTCTTTCACTTTATGTAACAGTTTGTAATCAGAGCCTCTGTGAACCCCTAATTCCAGAGTGTAATGCTTTGGAAAAGCTGGTCACTTACTACAGTGAAGAATCCTGTTGTCCCAGCTACGTTTGCGGTAGGTTTCTTTTGAAAAGGTAAAAAAGTTTACCCTATTCAAGACATTCAGTAAACTAAATAGATCAAGTCAAAAGCAAAAAGATAGTGTAGGTATCATTGTTAATATGACCATTTACAAAATTCTCTGTCCTCTAAAAGCTCAGGATTAGTATGTGCTTCAGTGTGAACAGATACAATGATGGAGCCTTATGTTTAACAATCAGGTGAGAAATTGCCTTTGCTCTCTTGCGATAAAAGGTAAAAATTCTTCTAAAGTATCCTGTAGTTATCTCTATTCTGCACGGCCATTTCTTAGGGATAGAGCATAACAAAGGAGGAATGCTGTACTTAATGGAAAGAAATACAACTATTGTACTCTTTTCAGAATGTGATCCAGCAAAATGTGAGCCAATGGAGCAGGTGCCAAGCTGTCAAGATGATCAGACACTAATTGCTGCTCGGGTGGAGAGTACCTGCTGCATTTCCTATATATGTGGTACGATATCCTAAATGGTTGAGACTATAAGTGTTTTTGCGTATGCAATGATATCTACTATTATCTTGTCAGTTAAGGCTGCTTCTCCTTCCTTTAGCTCTGTCAATATTGAAAGACTTGAAAGTGGTTAAAAAAATGGGTATTAAGTTTACAAAATGTAAGAAATGTCAACAACCAGAAAGAGTCACAAACCAGCTTTGTGCAGCTGAGTGTAGTATTCTTGGGTGATATAGAGGAGTGGTGTTGGAGTCCATGGGTGAGGGAATGGAAGGCTTTTGAGGGACCATCTATGTATAGTGGGTGGACTACTTGCATGAAGATTTTATCTGAAATAAAACTGAAGTTGTATATATGCTTTTGCTCCCTATGTCCTGTTGTATCAGCTGTGACCCATCTTATTCAATGGCAAATATCCCATTTAAGAGGATGGTCCAAATTTGTGCAGTTCTTTGGGCTTTGGCCTATAATAACTTAATTCAATAATAAAACTGCAGTTTTGCCGTCACTATAGGAGTTCTGATATTACCATACAGTTTTCTGCATGATAATAATGTGATGAGATCCTATTGAATTTACTCTATTTTTCTACAAAGATATCTGTGAATCAAAGGCGCTCAGCCTTGATTAGCTCTTCCGTGTGCAAACATTTGAGCATTAATAGAAAACTTGAATTACATTTGTTTACAGTCATCATGGTGTGCCTTTGATTATATGATAACAATGTGCTGTGTTTGGCTCTTGTTGCTGTCTGCACAGCATCCTTCTGTCGCTCTTAAGGTAATGAGTCTTTGCACTGTATATACTGAAAAGTATCTGTTGTGGTTTTCATTTGTGTTCGAGTGGGATCACAGGAGATGCCCTTTATTTGGGATCAAAGATCCTATAATTTGGACTGAGGAGCATTCATGACAACAGGGTGACTTGGTAGGAGAGAAAATCTCTCAAAACTTTCATAACAGAAAGGAAGAGAAAATCCTGTTTGTTGTCACCTGCCTCTCAACCTATGCATTCATTCTTTGTAGCAGAGGACAAAGAAAAAGCAAGCTGCACTGAAAACTATCCTCTTGCATAGGGAGTATAAGGAGTGAATGCAGAGTATCTCTGTTCTCTTTCATGTTTCTCCAGCATGTGGGCCTTGCTCTGATCAGATACCCAAATGTCAAGAAGGAGAAATTCTTATTGTGGATGGCAACATTACAGAGAGATGTTGCCCTACATACCAGTGTGGTAAGTTTGACTTAATTTTGGTATTTTAAGTAATAGAGGATATGTCAAACTTTGTAGTGTGGATGTTCAGTGTCAGAGATGGTGAATTAGAGATACAGCTCCATTTGTGTATATAAGCACGCTGTCATCTGTAGTCCTGAACAAATAATCTTTACTTGTGAAACTTCATGTGCCTGAAGCTTTATCTGAACAAACTTCATCGTGGAGACAAATGTGTCATTTCAGACTCCAAACTGTAGAGACTGAAAACTGTTTTAAATAGTTGCCTAGAATAGTTGTACTGTTGCTACTAGTAGTTGTAATAGTTGCTACTATTACCTGATGGCTAACAGTTAAATTTTGGTTATTAGTCTTTTCAAGTAAGATGTTTTCAAAAGGTATTTATTATAACTAAGTAATGTACTATCTCATGATTCATATTTCTGTTTGTCAAAATATGACAACCTTGCATTTATTGGACTTATTTTCATTGATTTTAGTTTGTGAAATACATCGTTGTCCTGAATTCAAATGTATGCTAGGCATGTCTTTGGTGGAGGTATGGAGCCCAGAGAAGTGCTGCCCCTTCCAGACGTGTGGTAAAATGACTGATTTTCATTGTAGTTTCCTTTTACAATAAGACGTCGACAAGAGCTTTGGCCTCTTGACTTTAAGTCTGGTTTTCAGCCAACTACACCATTGTGACCTGCTCATGAGCACATTATGTAGAAAAGTCATCTCATGGTCCCGAACTTCTTAACCTGCCTGTTTTGACTTTTCTTACTTCACAAGGATGATAGCACGCTGTAGAATTTGCCTGTCTAAACTGGGTGACTTGAAATTTTTGTAAGAGTTAGAGTATTTAGTTTGCACGGCAAGGTTTTGGTAGCAGAGGTGCTGCAGTGCTTTCTGTGAGAACCTGCTAGAAGTTTCCCCATGTCTGATAGAGCCAATACTTCCTTGCTACAAGACAGACTCACTAACCCACCACAGTTAGTAAATTGTTTATAGCTTAAAAAAAAAGGTTAGGTTCACAGGTCAGGAATTTGACAGTTTACAAAGACAGTGGTTTATCGTGCGTCTCTTTGTGATGTCTTAAACGTGGTTCTCTGTGGCTTTATAGTGGTTGCAATGATTGTCCTCATGGCAAGGAGGCTAGCGACTAGAGTGCGAATCATCTAGTTTTGAATATGTTCAGGTAGACTGCAGTTGATATTGCTGTAAACTTTTGTAATAAGTAAAGGTAGTCATAGAAGCTGGTATTAGTTCTCAGGATGGAATAGAAATCAAACATAATTCTGGACTTTCCAGACATGTATGTTTTCAGCAGAACATCTGCAGTGATGACTTGTAAATCTGGAATTTCTATTTTTTCTGATGGTCTGTTTTAGAGCAAATGGCATATAACTTTCTAAACTGTTGTTTCTGTTATTTTTTTATTTTTTTTTCTAGAATGTGCATGTGAAACAATCCCCAGACCTCAGTGCAAACTGGTATGAACTCAATCTTTGTCAGTATTCTTTTATTAATTTCTTAATAAATCTATTTATTAGTATCTTAATAATAGCTTTATCAGTGAAATATGAAATGCCATTCATTCTCTTTTTAAAAATAACTTTATGAGGAGATATATCAGTTTTAAAGAAGCAGATTAAATTTAAATATCTTACCAAATAAAATGTTTTTATAGTGTTGATATTTCTGGAGGTTTTTATGATCATGTCCTGTCCTGAAGTATTTGTAGAGTGCAACTACTTTCATGCACCCAAGGATAAAATTTTGTTTCTTAAATTGTCAGAACCGAATGCTTTAAAACATCAGTGTTTTGTTAATACCATTTGTTAGAGTGAATATGTTAACCTATATCATGCACTCAGACTGCTGACTAAGCAGAACTCTTAAAGCTTATTTCATTGTGACTTGTTCTGCACTGCAACAATGCTTATTAGTATTGCTGGGTTAGGTTCTCAGTACTGGGTATGCTTTAATTTTGTCATGATTTTATCCAGAAAATAATGATGTGATGGCAATAATTTATAAACATTATAATTTGGAGTCTTAGGAAGGAACTGGAAATCGTACTCATTTTTTATAGAGGAAATTCAAAATGCTTTGTAAATCAGGTTGTTGCTAGTAGCTTTCATAGAAACTTGGGCATGAGGAATCAAGACTTGCAGAAAATTGAGAGAAAATGCTTCATATGTGTACATATAAATAGCAAAAGACCAAACTTAAAAGCATATCTGTGCTATCGCAATACTATTTATATCCCTTAAGTTTTTCCATGAAAGAATACACTGCACACTGCTTGAAGATTCTGGGTAAAAAAACTGGTTAGATGGCAGAGTCCAAAGAGTTGTGGTCAACGGAGTTAAATCCAGATGGCGGCCAGTCACAAGTGGTGTCCCCCAAGGATCAGTACTGGGGCCACTCCTATTTAACATTATCATCAATGATTTGGATGAGGGGATAGTGCACCTTTAGTAAGTTTGCTGAGTGGAAGTGTTGATCTGCTTGAGAGTAGGGAGGCTCTACAGATAGATCTAGACAGGCTGGATCACTGGGCCAAGGCAAATCACATGAGTTTCAATAAGGCCAAATGCAGGGTCTTGCACTTTGGCCACAATAACCCTCAGCAGTGCTACAGGCTTGGAGAGGAGTGGCTGGAGAGCTACCAGGCAGAGAGGGACCTAGGAGTGTTAAAAGATGGCTGGCTGAACATGAGCCAGCAGTGTGCCCCGGTGGTCAAGAAGGCCAATGGCATCCTGGACCGTATCAGAAATGGTGTTGCCAGCAGGAGTAAGGAGATGATCATTCCCCTGTACTCAGCTTTGATGAGGCTGCACCTCGAGTACTGTGTCCAGTTTTGGGCCCCTCACTACAAGAGGGACATTGAGGTGCTAGAGAGGGTACAGAGGTGGGCTACTAAGCTAGTAAAGGATTTGGAGCATGTGTTGTACGAAGAACGGCTGAGAGATCTGGGGCTGTTCAGCCTGGAGAAGAGGAGATTGAGGGGAGACCTTATTGTTCTTTACAACTACCTGAGAGGAGGCTGTAGTGAGGCGGGGATTGGTCTGTTCTCCCTAGTGGCAAGTGATAGGACAAGGGGAAATGGCCTTAAATTGCATCAGGGAAGGTTCAGGTTGCATATTAGGAAGCATTTCTTTACTGAAAGGGTTGTCAGACATTGGAACAGCCTGCCCAGGGAAGTGGTTGAGTCGCTGTCCCTGGAGGTGTTTAAGAGACAGGTAGATGTTGCGTTGAGGGACGTGGTTTAGTGGTGTTGATAGGGCTAGGAAAAGGTTGGACTCGATGGTCTTGAAGGTCTCTTCCAGCCGAACTTTTTCTATGATTCTCAGATTCTGTACAAAGGCAAGCCTTTGCATCTCATTGCTGGCCTGTTTTAGATTATTCAGTCTTAAATGTCTGCTGTACTGCCACCAAAGACACTTCCTGTTTTTCGGGTGTAAAAAAAATCCCCCTTGGTTATCGTTACTAAATGAAATGTCCCTATGAGTGATGAAAAGGGATTCAAAATAGGTTTCTAGGGGCAATAGATAATGCTACTTAAATCCTGAAGGAAAGATGTCTAAAAGAAAAAGATCATATAGATAAGAAAACATTGTCATTTCACTTCTCTCTTTCTGCTTTTTTACACTCAGGGGCAGAAACTTCAAATAGATGAACAGTTTCAGAACAGTACGGAAAATATCTGTAACTGTGTTAAGTACAAATGTGGTAAGTCAGAAAAGAATTTAACTCAAAGAAATACCTTTTCAAGTGCTAAGGTAAATTAGGAATTATAAATTGGATGTTCACTTTGAACCTGGTACTGAGGAGGAAAGAACTGACTGACATAATTCACAAATAGTGTAAGAAAAGGCAAGAAAATAGGACTCCTCATGAAATATTTGGATGATTACGGCCTGTCCTTGTATTCTGTTAGTTCCTGAAGCAGGAGGTCTGTGCAGGGAAATAGCAGGCACTTTTGGGAATGTTTGGTGGTATTGGCTAAGCAGCCTGCTTTCAACTGAGCTGGAGTAATGACTCCAGCAAGAAACTAAAGCACAGACTCAGTGTTCACACAGAGAAAAGTTTCACTAACATGTTATGGAACTACTCAGGAGCTGGTAGACATGCTGCTGTGCTTTACAAGATGAAAGACAGCATTCTGCACCATGCAAATTCATCTTAGGCATGCCCAATAGCATCTGGGAAAACTCAGGAAAAAATAATTCCTCTGGGGCACCCCGTTGGCCAATACAGTTGGGATTGTCCTTGCCTAGATCTCTACAATAAATCTGTACACTTCTGAGCTAATTATTCTCTGTGCCCTCAATAATCAGTGGAGAGATACAGACATTTCTCAGGTAGGTTTCTTAACCTGAAGTAAATTTATAAAACAAACAAGTTGAGGAAGCCTCACTGTCATTTTGGTGATGCATCTAATATAATGTTTTATATATATTTAGATTTAATGCATGTTTATATTTGAAATAATTTGGTGACTCTGTTGAAGCATTAGACTGCTATTAACAGTTTATATTTGAAAATGTCACCCAAAATTCTTAGAGTAGCTTTTTCCATTCCTGTTTTACTGTTTGAAACATTTCATAAGAGTTTTGATACGAAGCTGATTGTCCTGAACATGCTGTTCATTTTTGTGTTTCTTTGTAGTGAGAGACAAAGTTTGCCTGAGTAATGAGAGAGGTGTTCTGCTTCCTGGACAGACAATAGTGGAACACAGTACAGATGGCATTTGCCATATTTCTTATTGTACAAATGTGATTGATCCCTCCACTAAATACTACCGAATAAACACGTCTTCAATAGCCTGTGCTGTCAAGTGCAAAGCTGTAAGAAACTCAGATTTTTAGATGGATATTGTGGCATGATTACACTTTTTGAGGGTTTGTGGAGTAGATCAGTCATAGGAACAAGATAAAAAGAGTATCTATGGGATCTCTCTCTAAGTCTCATTCCCTTCACTGTTTTCTCCTCCATGTAAACCTTATGCAAGCTAATGTATATAGCATACTGCCATCTTGGACTAATAGCATATACTGTCACCTTGGATCTCTGTGTAACTTTGGCTGCATTATGCACAAACTAGTACAAACTCCTGACAGGGGTTAGCTTAACAAGAATTGGGGAAGAGAATAATTATTAACAGAAGAAGAATTCTAAATGTGGTGAAAACAGCTTTATAAAATAAGCAAATGATATCTTTTGTTTTTCAAAATATGATATATTACCATAGGAATGTTACATGTAGATTACTTTTTCTAATTATGTATTTACTTGATGTCTAATGTGTAAAAAGTCAAAATTTCTGTGGTTCTTGAAGTAAGCTCTCAGACTTATATTTGAAAACAGTAGAAAGGTCAGTTCATTCTCTCAGTTGGAACTTCTCCCCATTTACTTCAATTAAGATCAAAGGTATTTTATAAAACCTTTGTGAATGTACAGTGTTTACAAATATATTCTATGAAGTTTTGAAAATGATTTAAAAACTTATCTATCTATTTAAAATAGATACCTCAAAAAAAAAAAAAAAAATCTACCCATTACATCTCTAAAATGCCAAGCTGCAAGAGTCTCTCACAAGGAATAATTTATTTGATTTTGGCAGAACCAAGTCTATCAGCCTCCAAGAGATTTAACAACTTGCTGCGGTAACTGTAAGAACTTGTCTTGTCTCCACACTTTTAGAAATGGCACAGTTTCCAATTTTAAGGTAAGTTTATACATGTCTTATTCCCTCAAAACAGAAGTAAAAAAAAATAAATTATGAGACACTGTACACACACTGTTATATAAAATGTGCAAAGAGCTTTATTTGACCAAATACTAGAAATAGCTTTGCATATACACAACATTAACTTCTTCAAGAGTCCATCATATGCTGTTTACAAAGATTAAGGGATTTTGATACATCAGAGAATTGTTGTCAACTTGACTATTTTTAGAACATGTTTAACATTATTTTAGTGGACTTCTAAGTTCTGTACTTAAACAGAACTTTAACATGCACCTAAATTATATTTTACTGTAAGTATTACTTCTGAATCAGACAAGATCACACTGAATAGAATTCAACAGTTATAGATACTTGTAATACTGTTCTTGCTAAGTAAAGTTTCTATCTTACAATTTTTAATAGCCTGGCACTGTTTGGATTTCCAACTGCGTTAGATACGAATGCACTAACACAGCAATCGGACCAGTTCTGATTTCTTCTTCAGTTGGTTGCCCACCTTTTAATGAAACCGAATGTGTGAAGGTCAGTGTTCAATCCATGGTTTGCATTCCAGTTATAATTTATGTTTGTTTGAAAAGATTAACACTGACAAAAAGTGGGTTTACCTCAAGAAGGGAGAAGTTCTTGCCATGCCTGCATTTTGGCCAGGTGAAAAGCTCTAACTATACCTGCATAGTGTTCCACTAGAGTGCCCAGTTACACAGCTGGAGATGACTTCTCCTTATTCTCAGATGTTTTGTTTTTGTTTTTTTTTCATAGAAGCTTGTAAAATTAAGCTAGTCCTTATGTAGCTGTCTGAACTTGGATGCTTTTCTGGAATGGATTGCTCCTTTCTAACTGATTTTCTGTATATAGCAATTTGATTCATCACAATGGTCAAAAGTGTTGAAGAAAAGGAAAGATTGTCTGAATGTCAGGAAAATCTTTTCTACAGTGAGACATAAGGTTTTGTGGACTAGTTTTTCAGCAGAAGCAAAAGCTCTATTTAAATTGCAAAATGATACTAGTCTAAGTGCCAGGAAATACATGCAGGGAGCAATCTCATTGCTCTCTAATTCTACATTCACATGTGGATGAGAGCATACTTTCCTTAACGAACAATGGTACACAAGTGAGGAACAATTTTGAAGGAACCAGGAGGCTGTAAGTCTTTCTCGCAGATTAAAAAAAAAAGACTCAGAGTCTCAGTCACGTGGTGAAAAGCTTTCTGCTGTTCTAGGCAAACTAAAACAGTTAAGGCAGAGAGATAGATTATCATGGCTTGAGATACAGAGGTGGATATCAAAAATTGAACTCTTTTTCAGTGTAATCCTGAGAGTTTTGTTGTTTTTTTTTTTCAAAGCTGCAGCTATTCTTCCCACAGTGCTCTGAGTGCTTCATGCTATAGCACTGAAAACACCCATGAATCTCCACTATGGGGAGTGGGTGGCTTCTCATGTTGATATTTCTTCTTGCTTTGAGTTCAGAGTCAGATTTTTGTGATGGCCTTTACAAGGCAGTAACACATGATAGAGTCAGACTTAACACAGTCACTCCCCCTCCAAATGTGACATTTTGATAGGTGGTAATGTACAGTGGCATTCAGTGACAACCACTTAGTAATCATTTATGCTTAAATAGTTGTCACGCCATTTCCAGCCAAACCTTCGTCCGTTCACCAGAGTGCTATGTTTCCCTGAATATTGTTTCAGAGCTTTATCTGGAAGATATTTTTAATAGTGTAGATTTATGGGAATGAATGTTCAAAAAACCCAAGGTTTTTTACTCTTTGTTTCTTTCTTGGTCAGGTTGGAGGCTATGTCGTGCCCTTCTTAGAAGGATGCTGCAAAACATGTAAGTGATTTATGACACTTCTTGCCTCACAAGTCTAATTCATTGTTATCTTAGAAATAACGTTGATTCTTTCCTGCATGAAAGCTTGGTTCACTGATCTCAAAGGCTATTTTGCTTATGTGAATGCCAGTGAAACTAATGGAGTTAAATCAGAAGAGAACCATTGAACTTTGAAAGGTTTACTCCACTGAGTGATTGTGACTGGCCGAGTCACTAAAACTGCTGCCTTGATGATTTTGTAGTTCTCATGTAAACCTCCTCAAAATATTAGTTACTGCATTTAGTGTAATAAAAGGTGCTGTGATTTGGAAGGCATCTTAAAACGTATCTTTCTATTTGGTAAAATTGATCTATGCAGTTTTAAGTTAATGCTGTAAATAATTAACTGAATGTAATATAGTCTTAGATTCCATTAACAGACATTTCAGAAGTTTTCAGGCAATATCTTCAAAGAGAACTTACAATAAAAAAATCCTCCTTATCTTGGTAATCAAGTAATTTTTTGAGATCTATGAGAGCTAGTAAAGGTTCAGTAAAAAAAATTAAAATTCTCTACAGAATAGGTTCCATTCCAAATATGCTAATTCTTAACATAAATTAAGAGCTAAGTGAGGGTTTTCTGAACACGCTGATACATAGCTGAAACATTTTGGCTGATTTCATTAAGAACTTAGCCTGAGGCAGACCCGAAGGATTTAAGCTCAGTAGCTTAATTTGACAATGCTATATGCAATTGAAAAGGAGGTTTTATACTGGGCAGCATCACATTATCTTTAAAAAGGTGCAGAAATCTCACTTCATTTGCATAAATGGCTGGAATAGTCACCTCAAAGCAAAGGATCTAGGAAGTAAAGTGTAGGAAAGAGCTGGGGAAAAGTGCAGGTGTTTCCTTGTGGATGGGCCTTGAATCATCATGACTACCTGGTGTGGTACCATGTGCACAGTGACTGCAGTGGGATATATATGTTGCCAACTGGGAGGTAACTTTTGGTGTTATTCATTATATATAAAAATTTCTTAGTACAAGGTTTACTGAAACTTTTTTCCTGCTCCTGATCACCATAAGGGAATGGTAATATCTCTTCTCTTTTTTGGTTGTTGGTTTTTTTTTTTTCCCCCACTCTGATAAATCTGTGTTTTGAGCACTTGTCCTAGTTCTGTAGCCTATTCTCCACAGGTGCTTAGAGGTTAGGTTTTGATTATCTGATATTACTCTTCAATGTCTTAGCAGCCATATAAGCCAGATTTTGAGTAAACAATTTAAAACCTCTGTAAATCCATTAGGCTACTTTTCAGCAAGGCAGATCTTGCTACTATACTTAGGGAAAGATCATAACCACACTCTTAAATAAAGACAGAAGTGAGTTATTAATCTGGGGCATGCATCACAAAGTAAAATTAAACACTTGAAAAAATCCAGTGACTTCTGAGATGCATTTGCAAGTAGATCCATACAGTTTTGTTTCACACCTGGTTATAGACAACATCCTACCTCTATGAATCACGTAGTCCATTCTGACTCCAAACAAATCTGGCACGAGAGCTGTTAGTCAATTGTAATGGTGAGCCATTTTATGAGAAGGGTTATCAGGTTTTTATTTTCTTTTGAAGTACTTTACCATTGTGGTTTTTTTGCTTTCAGTTTTAACTGGTATATGAAAATTATGTTCCAGGAGATCTGTCAAAATTTAGAGTGTTTTTACAAACACTGCTCAGATGAAACTATACTATTTCTTTCTTGTAGCACTGAAGGACAACTTAAATTTAGGGTGTGAGATTATCTTAGTTATACTAATGCAGATCAGAGTCTTGTTGGTTTTGGTATTAGGTTTAGCAATGCAAGTACTACCTGGACATGATCCTGCTGGCACAGCGATCCCTGCTTGAGCAGGGAGGTAGGACCACATGACCTCCAGAGGTCCCTTCCAACCTTAGCCATTCTGTGATTCTGTAATATATGCACATTTTAAGGCTGATTTGGTGTGGTGTGTGGTTTGTTTGGGTTTTTTTTTCCCCTCCTCAAATATGCTGAAATCTAGTAACTCCAGAATGTTGCGTACTGATAGGGATTCCTCTAACATGTACTCTGTTCAATGTATAATATTCTTACCAGGTTCTACAGTGTCAATGCTCCTCCCATTCCCTGTTAGCACAGTCACTCCTACAGCCTACGCTGGCTGTAAAACAGGTACATTTTCCTGGAAATAAGTAGGACCAACCCAAACAGCATCATTGTTGATTTCCAACAATGTACTCCCTGATAGGAGCATCAGGCCTTGTGTTACCCGATTATGCTAAAAGCTGTGATGTAGTATAACTGCTCATGGTTCAGAGTGGCTCACATTTTGATTTGGTTTTGGTTTTCATTTTGCACTGTGTGGGCAGTGCATTGTTGTTAGCCAACAATATACTGTTGGTAGTAAGCACTTGCATAGTCTTTAGTTTGCTGCATGTGTAAAATTGCTGTGTTTAAGAACGTAAGCTAATTCCATTGTTTATGGTGCTGTAGAACATAGAGACTAATGGCTTTGCTTGTTAAAGCTTACTATGTAAGCAACATTTTTGCAGATGATGTATCTCATAGTTTGTCTTCCAGTGGCATATACAGTAGAAGCAAGTCATTTTTTTTCCCCATCCTTAGGACAGTATACTGAAATTGCAAGCCTGTATTTACTCCATGGAAATTGGAGATTATCTTTTTTTCTTTTTATGCCCTATTAAAGCACGTCAATTTTCTGAATTGGCATTTATTTTATGAAAACAACTCTATATTTCTGTAAGAGAAATGATGTTGAATGTAATTTTGTACATGACTGAGTGATACACCCTTCATTAAATTACACTCATGACTGTAGGAATACTACACTGAAATCTGTTACTACCCTTTCATATTGACAATACTTTAAATGACAACAGTGTTATGAGTCAACTCAAAAAACCAAGCAAAGATTTTCAACCATACAGACTCCGGAAAAGAATCTCATTATAACACAACATGTATAAGATGCTCACATGTTTTGTAAGGTCATTCATGGAACAGTGTATTATGTTGTAGAGCAATTAAAAGCCACTGGACATTAAAGTACATGCATGGAAATACATTGTATATTTATTTATGAGATGTGATGTACTTTCACTATAGCCTGGATGAAGTCATAGCCATAGCTGCACTGAATTCTTTATTCTACACACCATGTATAATGTAAAAGAAGAAAGGACATGAATAGGACTGTCAAAAACATGACATAATGGTGAGTTTATTTTCAAAAACAATTTGAACATTTTAATTGTTTCTTCATTTCTCATTTTCATTCTCCCTAAGAAAATACAATTTAATGATAGTCAAGCTGTAGCCAGCCATTTCTGAATGGGGATTTTTATTTGCTTCCAAGAAGATTCATTGCTCTTTTCTCTGTCATATTCTAGAAACCTCTGTTTTGTCTAGAAACAGTAGCAGGTGTTTATGTTAAAAAGAAAAAAAAGGGGGCACAAAAAATGCTTCTCTTTGAGAAGCAGTATTACCTGATTAGAGCAGGGAACTGGACATTGCACATCAAGATGTAATAAACTTCTGTCACAGGTCCAGCATTGGGTATTGGCCAAACCAAGGAGTTTTTCACTGCCCTTGCTTTTCTGGAACTAACAGTATTCACCTTTTGTCAACATCTCTGGATTTCTTGACAGAAAGAAAACACAGCTCTGTAAGTGTAGAGTCATGTGGGACTGCATCATGCTGTGTAATATCTACTGTGAAACTCTGGAAACTGTTATAATGGAATAGACCATTCATTTCTCTTGCAGATCTGCAATGTGATGTTGTTTCTTCAGCATTGAGAGGATCACCGTAAGAAGATACCGTGCTTTCTGATCTCTAACTGAACTTTACACTGAACTTCTGTGCTTTTCTTCAAATGTTCAGGATTCCCTTCTTAAATTAGGTTTAACTCCTTATTTCCTGATTTCTTTTTAGTTCCTCCGTATACTTTGTACATACTTCTATGAAGAAAAATTGTAGAAATCATGCTTATGAAAACATAAATAAAAATCTTAATTTGTTTGCTGGTGTTGTTTTTCTTATTTAATGAAAACACGCAGAAATGTAAAGCCCCTTGAAGCCCTGTTCTTCATCAGATTCTGCTGTTAAGTACTTATTTTGAACTTTCTTTGTACCACTGGAATGCAATTTTGCTGTTAGCTTGTTACAGTTCTTTCACAGAAAATGTGTTTTATGCACTATTAATAAGCCTTTTCGTAGGAGTGGTTGATGAATTTTACAACTTTTTCAAAAACAGTGTGGTTACTCTTAAAAGACTTCTGAGTGGAAAATGAACATTTTATAATTGTTAGCAAAGATATAAGGAGTCAATGCATGAAATAGTAAATAGTTTCAAAAATGATAACATTTATAACTAATGTCACTTTGCCAAAGTTTTGTATGTGCAGTGATGTATTTGGTATTTTCTTCTTTGTGTCTCTTGACTCCATAAAACATTCAGGAATGTCCTTGTCTGTGAAATGTTTAGAATCTTGAGCTGTTATTTTTCAATCAATGTCCATTTTGCAGGTAAGGAAGATGGAAAATTCTGTAAAAAGGTGACAGTTAGGATGACTATCCGCAAGAATGACTGTAGGAGTAACACACCAGTAAGTAAATAAATATCAAAATTTCTTTTAATAGAAGGGAAAAAAAATACAAGAAATAAAAAGGAAGGAAGGGAACACAAATTCCACAAGGCAATTGTCTGTGTCACAGAGGTTTCTGTGTTTCAGAGAGCTGTTTTAACATTTCCCTACGTCCTCAGCGATCATCTTCTCAAAAACTAAGAAAAAGGGAGCTGTGACTTAAGTTTTTGGGTGCATTTAGGCACGTGTTGATTTAGTGCAAATCCAAGCTCTCAGCTCACCCTATAATACAATTATTATATGCAAATTAACTTTTCTATAACTGAATCTTGGCAGTGATATACTACACTTAAAATGGCTGCAGATGCATTTAATTTTCCATCTGTCTAGGGGAAGTATTTAAATGCCAGCTTCATGAAGAAAGGAATCTTGGGTGCTGAAAGCTGATTGTTTTTATACAGCAGCATGAGCATACTGTGAAATACATAGGAAGAATGAGGCACTATCTGTGTGTCTACCAAAGGATTTTCTGTAGGAGGAGACCAACAACGTCCTACTGGTCAGTAAGGAGGTGTGAGCAGCAGTGAGGGTGCAGACAAGACATCTCCTGTGAGATGTATAAGAATGTGTGGAAAAGCTGTAATAAAAGAGTATAGGGGAAACAGCTGTAACCTCTAAAATTACTCAGAGAGTACATTTTGTAGAGTAAACCGCTGAGCAGCCAGGAAATTTAGGCTCAGTGTCTCATTGAACAGAAATGCAAATCCTGACATTTAAACTTGAAAAAAATTATCAGTGTATGTGACTGTTTCTGTTACAATCTGTATTATAGTTTTGATATCATTAGCAATAATTGCCCTTGGCTTTCCAAAGGATTGATTCTTTATAATTCCTCCTTAGTGATAGCAGTATAGCAACACTGACATTAATACTGCAGGGAATTGTGCACAGAACATTTGGTGCTATGTTCAAGCCAAGGTTGTTAGGAATACTTTAAAATTCAAAACTGAAATAGTTTGTTTGAGTCCGTTAATAGCAAACTTCTGTTACTGACATTGACGGGAAAGTCGCCATTAATCTCAGTCAGATAAATATTGAGACTTGTCTGACCAACATACTTCAGAATTTATCACTTGGATCTAGTGGAATTTCATAAGGGGCTAGAGGAAATGTCTCTGAATTTTTCATTGCTTTGCCATTGGATTTGGGTGCTTATGTCTTTGCACCTTCTTGAGAACTCCTAACTTTATTTCCTAGCTGCTTCAGTTTGCTGATTATTATTTGTGTTTGTTACCAGGTGAACATCGTTTCCTGTGACGGAAAGTGCCCATCTGCAAGCATTTACAACTACAACATCAACACGTACGCAAGATTCTGCAAGTGTTGCAGGGAGCTTGGACTACAGAGACGAACTGTGCAATTGTATTGCAGCAGTAATTCAACCTGGGTCAGCTATTCAGTCCAAGAGCCCACAGATTGTTCTTGCCAATGGTCTTAAACGTGTAGAGGGAAAGAAAACAGCAAGCCCAGCTGTTCCCAGTATGAGATAATTTGAATATTTTATCTATTAAACATACAATATCCATCCACTGAATCTTACCGGTTTAATGCTAAAAAATAAGAGTAAAGATGTTTTTGGACTTTGCTAAATTTCTGAAGAATGTCTTTGCATCATTTGTGTTGTGACTTGTCTTTACTCACAGGGATTACTCTAAAAGTTCTTGTGATGTGTGCCAACTTAAAAGGTGAAGTGATTTACATTAGAGACACCTCAAGACAAAGAATACTGTCTGTTTTATTCTGGAAGGTGTGCCCACTCCTTGTCAGGCACCCATTCCTGTTTGAAATCATTGGCCAGCTTATCTGGCAGTAGCGCATTATTTTGAATGCATTGTGATTGCACAAATACATTCGGTGTCTATTAACAAAAAATATTTAGACAACATGAGAAGGATTTTCAGTTCAAATCATATTCCTGTTGCAAAATAGCGCATGCATAAGAAACTGAATTAAATATATTTTTAATTACTATTTTTAATCAGGGAAACATTGTCAACACTGATACACATGTGTAATATTCCCTGGTAATAATTTTGCTTTTTCTAGTGTATTCTATACGGTAGTAAAAAAGTATTATGGCAACATGTAGTGTATGGAACAGATAGACTGGTTTTAGACTAGATAAGTCATTATTTACTTTATCTTTCTGCTACACAACATGACATAAACTGAAAATACACAGGTTTAACAACTGAAAACCATTTTACATTTCTTTCTATAGATACACCTTAAATGAAAACATTCAGCTCATGAAATGCACCACGCTTAAACTGTTTCTTTAGGACAACGAACTTTGTTTAACGCTAATTTTAAAGATGTGAAAACTCATTAGGAAGAAAATGACCAGAATTATGTATCTGTCTAAAAGAAACAGTTGAAAGTCTTTGTCACTAGTATAGTAGACTGTAACTTCTTATGGCAAATGTTTGATACTGAAAACGTACAATTGTAAGGTTTAAATTTCAAAAGCAGTTTTGCTTATGAATCTGAATAATTAACATTTTGTTACAATGAACTAGTTTTTCTCCTCTAAGCTAATGTTGTTCTATCCTTTTCCAACAAATGCCATCAAGATTCAGCAAAAATTGAGTAGCTTTCATTTTGTAGATTAAAATTATTTCACATAGTAATGCACTTGAGATCCTATAATAGATGGATCTCAGCATGACTTCTTAAGCTGCTTGTCTGCAGTTAATCCAAATAAAAATATGTTGTTAAAATCAATCATGTGAAGTTTTGATATTAATTTTGTATACCGTACATTTCTTACAATATCTAATAAAAAACCAAGAATTCTATCTTGTTACAATTATTTGCTATTGTTGTAAAAACAGTCTACTACCGCATGATTCAACACACGATGTTTACAAATTTCTTTTTCATCAGTGCACGTGGTTAATTTGGGGACTTTTCTGCTTTCACTAGTACTAATGATCTAATATTACGTCAAGGGAGACATGCATATGGGTTTTTGAAAATCTGCATGCTGTCATGCTCCTGCCACCCCTCAGCAACGAGTCTTGAAGGGGTGAAGGAGAGCCCGCCTCCTCCTCCCCTCCCTCCAGCTAAAAGCCAATTTAGACTAGCTGAGACCTGGGTGGTGAAAGAAATGAAAACGCTGGTGGTGCTGGAAAGCTCTGGGCATGTGCAGCCTTGTCGAACTAGCTCTTTAGGCTCCTCTGGGAGAGGTGGCTCTCAGCTAGAGAGCAGACCTGAAACTGGTGATTGCTAAGGGAAAACACAGCTACTGATGTTCTCTGGTCTTCTTCCGTTAGCTTCAAGGCTATCGGCAGAAATGCACGTCTAGAGGTATTAGATGAAACTCATAAATAGCTCTCAGGTGATTCCTCCAAACAAATGCTGCTGGTGCTCTTTTGGTAGACAATCTGTGATTGCTGCTTTGCAGCACTGAACCTAGTGTTAAATTATTTATTCTAAGCAAAAGAAACCAAATTTGAAAAATTCTCTTCAGAAGGTAGGTGAGAGACAGAGTAATTGGGGGGTGGGGGGTGTGGACTGGGAAGGAATAAGTATATGGTAAAAGTGGGCAGGAATAGTTTTATTCTTGATCTCTGACATTACAATAACTGCCTTTTTGTTTGTTTAATGTCAGTGAAATGCTGTGGGAGTGAAACCCTGACCTTCTCGAAACTGAGACCTGGTAACATTTCTCCGCAAGCCTCAAAACCTTACCCTGCTCCTGAGGGCCAAGTTCTCCTTACGTGTGTTTGCATATATGGAGTTTCTTCACAAAAGTGATTCCTAATCTACATACAGAAACATCATAGGCTTGTCCTTTGTTAAAACTAGAATTTAAAATCTTTCCAATACAGGCTTATATTCCATTGTTGATTAGAATATTTAGTGATTTGAGTATGGAAATACTGCTTGTTTGCTAAGGTGCTGATTGCTCATTGTTACCTCCTTTAAAAAAAAAACTTGACTTGGCATTACCTTGAGCAAGCTTACCCAGCCATGATCACAGGAAAATTTAAATGATTTGGCAGCTGGACCCTTGAGTGTAATGAATATTTGCCATTAAGAAAGACCTTTAAAAATAAATAGAGTTGTATCAATTGTGCTATCTAAACCCTTATTGTCTGGGTTATTAGTACATGATCTGGTCTCAGGATAACGGCCTCTTGAGTGATGCTTCCTCTAATTAGCAATAGTGCTGCCTGGTGGTTTGGTAAATTAATCTGAAATATTGGCACCTATTGGTCTGCAATTTAATGTGAGTTATTAGTCATGAATTATATAACTTGCATCTCCTCAGACAGCCTCTCAAGTATGCAGTCCATGAGGTCGGACCAAAATAATTTTAAAAATTTTGTCCTCACTTATCTCTGCCCACACCATCATTTTTCTCCCCAGTGCAAGTGGGTATCCATGAATAATGAAAATGAGGTAACAGCTGTTATGCAGGTGGTGATTTTTTGAAAAAACCCCTCTCAGTGTGATGTAGACATCTGACAGGCTTCCGTTCCATCGGGTCTGCTTTCTGTACAGACTTTTCACCAAGGCTTTGATCATATTAGCTCACTTTAGTTCTTTAAAACATAGGTAACTGAATTAACTCAGGTGTCCAGGCTCCACCCATCACCAAATAAATAGAGGTGCGTCTAGAAAGTGACTCATTCCATCCTAAAATAATTGTCTAAAGTTGATGTGATGAATAACTCCCCAGATGTATCATCTTTCCTTTTCACTATAGAGAGAACCTGAAAGGCAAGATGTGGTCAGGCATCTTGGTTTTAGGTTGTTAAAATTAGTTGAAATGAAAGGCACCCTTAATGGTTAAAGGTATCTCAACAGGCTCAGAAGTCAGCTACTCTGACAGTGTACATAGTATATCTTATCTGACCTCATATGTGGTGATTAATAATAATACTCAATTTGCATGAAGCTGAATATAATGCAATTTGTCTTGTAGTTTTTCATGTGACAGCTATACCTAAATTATTACTGTATCTCTAGAGCTGAAGATGCCATCAGCCAAATCTGCAAGACGGAAAAAAGCAGCTGTATTTGGGAAGAAATAGTATGTTTATTGCCATGACAAGGTGTTACCTTAGCTGGGAAAGATCTATGAAGTGAGTGTATTTTAAAGTACTTGTGTTTTATAGACGTTTTATTGTTTAGGTGTTGAGTCTTATGCATTATTTGTAATCTTTCTTTCTAAGCTTTTGTCTTTCAAGATCTTAAAGGTAATGCACTCCCTCAGAAAGCTATACAACCCACCTACAAAATACCTTTATGCTTTAGCTCTTTAGAGTGTCTAGAGTTGAGTTAGAGGCAGAAGAGAGGCTTCTCAATGCAGAGGCTTTTCCCAACTGATTTTTTTTTTTATGTGGTTGCCCAGGAGCAGATTCTAACCTTAGTTACATACTTGAAAGGAACATCAGATTTGGTATTTGTTTTTTCTTAAGTCTGATGTTAGTGTTAATTGAATATGTGAGATTTGTCCAATATATGCCTTGTGTAATAGAAGCTTGGAAAGAAGAAAAATAAAATTTCTTTTTTGATTAATAATGCAGAGGTCTGATTTTAAGCAAGAAATATCAAAGGCAGAATAGCTGGAGTAATGCCTAATGGCAAGAGCATGTCTGTTTTTGATCTCTGTTCTTAATCCCCCAACTGTCTTTTCCGGATCATATTCCCTCTTGAGCTCCATGTTGATGTTTTATTTTACTAAACACACGAAAAAAACAGAAAAAGCCCTTCTGGGACAACAGCATCAAGATGCCAATCTGTCTGTATGCAGGATGGTGTCCTTTGATTATAAAACAGGAGCGTCACCAATAATGTGATCCTTCATTTCCTATCAGAGAAAACGGCTAATACAGTTTCCTTTTTTTTTTTTTTTTTTTTTTTTAATCCCCATCAAGGAACCCCACCCTGAACAAACAAAGCTATTCTGATGGCTGGTAAAAGTTAGCTGTACAACAATCACTAAAGCAGAGTCTTCTCGTTAAATATTGCTGGAGTGATTAGAGTGATTAGAGATTAGTGATTACAGATTACAGGATAACCCAGTCAGGAGCATATGAAGGTCACCATTTTGTATTGGAATGGTAGCTTCATAATCCAGAATTCTCTTTACAACCTCTTGTTCCTGAGGAAGCTGCAAGAAGGGGGAAGATTTAAATTAGTAGTTTTGGAATTAAAAAGGCGATTTAGAATTTTGCTTGCAAAACATGCATTTTTAGGCAATTATACCAACGGGCTATCCAACACTCGTAATAGCAAAGTCTTACATCTGTTATCATTAAAAGAAAAGCTTTCAGTGATACTTGCTCGCCATTAATTTCACAGGCCTATTCGACCCTGCGAGGAAACACGTGGCTTCATGGTTCGGTGGTTTTCTGTTTATGGGAGAGGAATAGATAACCCCTGGGCACCATCTATTGTTACGTGCAGGTTCACTGTAACCCTCTTTATGGCTGTGTTGTGTGCAGGCAGCTAGAGAGCACTGGAAGCAGATCTCACTGATGCCGTATTTAGGCTCAGGTTGGTAAATAGCTGAGCCTGTTTCAGGCTCTACACCAGGAAATCCCCTTGGCCTCTCCCAGTGCTATTGTTTAAAAACAGCAGTTCTTTAAAAGTGTTTTTCCACTGTCAGTCTGACAGGATTGCAATAGTACCACTTGGGGCAAGACCAACCCCCTGGAGAAGGAGGACAAGTTCTTATCGTACTCCTTCATGTGTATTTTCCTGTAACTCCAAGTGTTCCACATGAAAACTTTTCTAAACGAAACTGGGGCCTAACAAAAGGGCTCACTTTAAAAACAGATATATATCTCATGCAGATAAACCCAAAACACTTTTGGTTTAAATCCCTAAAATGTTAAAACCCGATTTCAAGTATTGTTGAAAAAACAGTATTTTAGATCCTGACCTTCATCCTTTTCTTTTCCTCTCCGGAAGAGGGGGATAAAGGAGATGAGGAATGAGATTTATTTTTTTTTTAACGAAAAACATTTAGAAGTTTATGTTTTCAAATTGGGTTGGCAAGCCCACTTCTCATGAAGCTATTATACAGGGAAAAGAGGGAATCAATACCTGAAGGGCCTGTTGTGAGGTTTGTCATTAGTGGGGGTTGGGGGAAAACTTCCCTTGATAATGCAGGGAAAACAACGTATCCTGCGGTTACACTGACGGCAACAGGCTTCAGTGAAGCCCTTGGTGTAGTGTTAATACGGGTTTGCCATGTGTGTCCAGTCCCCGTTGCCAGTGTATTTTGCCAGTGATAGCAGAAAAGGGTCAGATCAAGCTAAAAAGGCAGGGGCTGAAGACTGCTACTGTTTCCTCTGGCAAATGTCTGTGGGATTGTTGAGGAAGTGTTCAGGCTCTGTAAATTATTTCAGATCTGCATGTGTACATGCTCTGGTTTGGGACCTGTCTGTAGACAGTGATGGAGACATAGCTGCTTCATGGGGCCACAAAGTTCGTCCTCTGTTGTACCTTGGCTGAGACACTGACCACCAGAGTAGAGAGTTCTAGATCGCAGTTAATGCATGAATGCAATTTCTGTGATGTTACAGTATGAGGAACCGGTGCTTCATTGCCAGGTATCTCCCCTGTATTTTTTTATGAATAAGAAAAAATATTCTGCACANAACGAAGAATGGTGCCGTACTCCTCGTACCGTGCAATTCTTCCTCCCAGGGTGTTTGTGCCTCGGTATCCATAGGGATTGCATTCCATCCTGTGGATCAGTAACTGCGTCTCAGGTAGGCCGCTGCGGACTCATGTCAAGACGTTAGCCTAAGTTTTGGGGTACCTGGTTGTCCAAGTCTCTGATGACAATGTTGAGACAATACTGTTCTTCGGACCGACTCTTACACCATGTTTAATAGAAAATTTTGCAAATATTGCTTTGCTTAAAAAAATACAATTTTAGTGCTTTACCATGTTTTTATTAGCAGCTGTTCCTCTATCTTATCCACGTGCCATGGGGCTAAAGGAAGGCGTATGGGGCCCTCAGGAAGCTCTAGTAATGGAAGTCTTGTAATTACCTACAACAGACATGAAAGAAAATATAACCTGGTGCTGTGTAAATACTATACTTAGCATATTTCTGGAATGAAATTCACAGCACTGTCACACATTTGTTTCTTGGCTCCGTGACTGGAGGAGAGGAGGAAAGGGAAGGTGGCGCTTTCAGATTATAGATTTGGCTGTATTGTAGCACTTCTAAATCTTCTGTCAACAGTGGTGTGAAGTTGCATTCATTAAAAATGCACGACCTTTTTAAACTTCCATCTGTTATATAAATAAAAATAATGCAGCCCTATATTTTTATGGTATTCTAATCCTGCATGGCCATGGTCTAATTATCAAATGATTTCATGCTATCCCGGTGGCAGGCAACTTCCAGACCACTGAACACTTGCTATGGATCTCTAATTAAATCCCTCTGACACAGTTTCATTCATAAATTTACCATGGCTTTTAAAGTAAAATAGTTTGATGCTTATACAGCAATATCAAATAAGAGCAGTATGTTTCCAGAATGCAGCAACATTTTTCAGATATTCCACTTCACGCATAACTGAATAATTGGTGGCAAGCTCCATTACTACCACCTTTCACCTTGAGTGGAAGCCATGCTGCTAGTAGGTAGTGCATGCTAGTTGTGCTCAAAGACAAGATGTCCTGGGTTTAACCTGTCCACATCTTTGTGGAGCTTAAGTATTCTACTCTCAACACCAAGCTTCATTTTGACAGTAGGTGTCCTAAGTTAGGTAACAATGTTCCTAATCCACAATCACTTCCCTGGTCAATTCTGACTGTGTTGGAGTTAGTACAGTGGTGCTCATGGCTCCTGCTTCCTCTAACGTTCCTCCAGCACTACCCTATGTCAGCTCCTAAAACAGACAGGGTGCTTTAGGGCTTTGGAAACTTGTAATGTTGCACTTGGAGAGCCAAAATTGAAAGAAAACTGTGGGTTTGTTGGTTATGTTGTTAATGAAACTTTGGAAAGACTTGGAAACTTACTTGGTGGAAGCAGTGAAAGTGCTTGATTTTGTAAAAAGCGTTTTTTAACCTTTGAATTCAATGCAAAGGGCTTATTCCCAAGTGGCCATGTAGTTAACTCCATCGACAATGGAGCGATTAAAAACAAGAGTTAAAGTATTTGTCCAGACTTGCTTTAGACTGAAATTTACCCTAAACAACTTCATGCCATCTGTGCCAACTTAGTGCCATCTGGTCTGTTATGAGAAAAGATTTGCAGCTTAACAAGAAATCTTTATTTTGTCATGTGACACAAAATGCTCCAGTAGTACTGCTTTTTCTGGGCTTGCACTATCTCCTGGCCTTGCACCGTCTCCCGTTGTGTGTTTGTTAAGGCAGTTTGTGTCCCAGTGATCTATTTGTCCTGATTTGTAGACTCAGTGAAGCACTACTGGAGTAGAATTCAATCGAATTTTTTTTACCATTCTGTAAGGGCTGGTAGAGAGAGAGCCAGTCAGCTGGACAGAAGTCATGGTGGTGACAAAGAACCTGTGACCCATTGAGGGCAGATTAAAGCACTGATGGCAGCAAACAGCACCAGTGCAAAAGTAGCTGGGGACTGCTAGAGTGAGTGGAGAGACACCTTCTGATTGTAAATTTGAATTAATTTCCCATCTTTGCTGTGGTTTTTCATTTGCTACTACTTCCAGTACTTCCGTATTCTAGTTCAAGCCACACTACACAGACCAAAATATTTTTATCAACCTTTTCTCTTTACCCAAAATGGCTTTACATAAAAATGAGATAGTACCCCAGGAATGATTTGTACCCATGTGTTAACCAGCTTCCCTGACCTCCTGCTAAAGTTTAATAAAATAATTTCTCTCTTCTCTGACACAGCTAATTCTGATTTAGGTGTTTGTAACAAGCTGGAAATTTCAGCGAGTTGTGTGCTCACTCACTGAAGTATGTGACTTGCTCATTGCTTACAGAGTCTGTTTTTATTACAGGGTCATTTTAAGTTCAAAGTAGTTGGAGATACTTGCCAGCATATTCTTTAAAATAAGATACTGCTATTCTCTGTGTAAGTAGCATCTACAGTATTTTAAGAAATATTTGTTGAATCTGGAATTTGGGCAAAATTTCTTCTAAACCATTTGAATAAAAGGTGTCTGGGGACTGCCAGGTTGCCAGCCTGTACCAGCACTCAAACCACTTCCCAGTTCTCTTGCTGCAAGCAGTGGCTCTGCTTAAACCATGTGCTACATCCCTGCCACTGACTGGCAGGACTGCCACTGACAGCAGATGGTAGAAAAGCTCAAAGCAGAGTGGCACACTGGGGCATCACATATACACACAGACATATATACATGTATAAAAAGATATATTTTCTATTTGATTTTTTTTTTTATTTAATCTCCGTTGTCTGTTGTCTGAAAGTTGTGGCAAAACATATGGTAATGAAAAAGTCTCCAATGATCAGAGAAGCCTGCCTTGTCACCACCAGCTTTCTCTGCTTCTGCCTCCTTCCCTCTTCTTCCTCACAGGTGTTTTGTTTTCTTCATGGTCCAGCTGGCACGTGTCAGGTACAGGATGGTGCGATGTGGCTGAGCTGGGATTGCCTGAAGGGGAGTATGGGGTAACAACAGTATCTGGGCAAACTAGGCAAATTTTTACAGACTAAAGGGATCATCTTTGTGCTCAGGCTGGTCCTTGCCACATTTCTGTTCCAAAGCCTGTAGGTACTAGAAACTCCCAGGCAAATTACTCCATAGACATGTATATATATATTTTAATTATAGGGACAAGCAAATAACTGTTTCAGCTGAGATCTTCAATAGCACACAGAGAAAACTGAGAGAGAAATATGTCTGTTACAGAAAACTTCCGTGTAAATTATTTACTTGTCAAAACCTGCTCACAATGCAAAATTAGGTTTTTTACAACAGAGATTTCTTGGTAAATTATTTGAAGAGGGTACTGCTACTAACTCTAGCAAATAATTATAATAAGGCAGAGAGGGTTAATGGCTGTGCAGCTAAACTGTGTTACTTCTCTCTAACAGGTTTAGTGGTGGTGAAGGGAGGAGCAGGATCAAAGACCAGCACCCGTGGTTAAGTCAGTCAATAAAAAGGTAACCGAAAATAGTTTAACTTACTTGACGTTCTAGTTGTATTTGAAGTGTATATACAGTGTGTATACTCTGTGTACATATATTGCATATGTGCACACAATGGAAATGTGGTCATGTGGTGCTGGTGGCCAACAAACAGCACTCAGTGGTCACGGATGTTTTCTCTCTTTATTTGTTGTATATTCCATTAAAACACCTTTTATTTTATATATGTCTGTGCAAGTAGGTAAAATCAGATACTATTGTATAATATGTGTAATAATAGTTTTGGTTTTTTTATACAAAGCGTTGGTTACTAATCAGATTTTCAGTTCACTGACCTTGTCAATCTGTTGAGTTCTGAGATGTTAGGAATATTTTCCAAATGGCCAAATCTCATATTTAAAATTCTAATGAATTTTACATAACATAAGAGGGTTTTAGTACCAGAAAAATTCCATTTTCCTCAGTCCAGGTTCAGGTTCCTAACCTGATTTTCTGGGCTTAATCCTCTTCCTGTTGAAATCAATAAGTACATTGTAATATAATGATTCATGTTCAAGGCTCAACCATAGAAAATTAAGACTACATGCTGATTTTACTGCCATTGTTGAAATATGATCTCTCAAAATGTGTAAAAACGACAGTAGTCTTTAACTCTTTCAGCTCTATTTTTTCTCTTTGGAGAGTCTGAACACTTAAAACTTGATCTTTGTTTGAGACCTAATGATAGCAAGGAGGTATAAACTGAAAGATGCTCTTTAGATAGGAATATCTTTCATGGTTTCCAGTGCTTTGTAGAGGGCCAATGGACAATGTGGAGCTTGACACAAGATGCCAGGATACCATAGTCTACTCTGTGCACCTTTCCTGATGCTTGGCTGTCATTTTATATTTGCCACATGAAAAATAAGGATGTTTTAGAAAACCCCAATACTTTCTTTGGTATCTGTTGATGAAAAGGTAAAGAGTTGAGATGGTTTTGTTCCTTATTTGTGCAAAAAACTGCAGTTTCTCAGTTCAGTAGTGCCATCTTCTCTCCATAAACTAATGTGTCTTCAGTAAGACTGAAAGGACTTAAAAAGCAAGTGGGGCATATTTTATTGTTTTAATGTAGAGCAATGTAATTAACACTATGGAAGTGTGGACTTCGATTTGTTTAACTCTTTGAGAGCAATGGAAAAGAAGCTCCAGTCAATCTGTCTTATTGTAATGTACTGGGAGTGCTTGTGAAATTTTCGGATGCCCTGTTGTCTTTGAACAGCCTGGCAGCATCTCATGTGCTCTGCACAAATGTCCTGACTAATGCTCCTAGCAGTGGTGTGACTGCGTCTTGAAAGGTGAATATTTCAGAATGAACTTTAAGGTATGTCTTCAAATGGCTCTTCTGGAATTGCTAAGCACCACCTCCTCTTATTTGCTGCCTCACACGGATGCTATAACCACAAGAAAATGCTAAGGATGGATTTTGCCCTTGGCTGTGCCAGCTAGAGTATGTGGGACACTGTGGAGGCTCTGTTCCCTGTGGGTGCTCATGTGAAAAGCCTCTACTACTGCTTTCCACTAGAGCTGTATGTGCAGGTCGTAAACATCCTGATGCCTTGTGGCTCCTCCCTGGAAATAAAGTCGATATACATCCTGTAGTTTCTGCTCCCTAATTATTAAATAAATGCACCTGAAGCATTAACTCAGGCTCTTTGGCATCTCAGTTGAACAACTCTGTGTTCTTATCTCCAAAGTCTCTAGGAAAGAAAAAAAAAATCTCCATCTCCTCTCTCTTCCTCATCCCAGAAGACTTTCTGAGGAAGCTGAACCCTTCCCGTTAGGTTTCCAGTCTCATTCAGCTGCAGTGATTTACCTGCAGATGCCAAACCCTCATCTCCATTTCTGGCTGAGGTGAAGGAAATGCTGTGTTCCCTACTGAAATACAACCTTTCCCTGTCCTGCAGAAGGACATTCCAGCCCTCTTCGTGCTTTTGGGACCCTGTAATGAAGCACAAATATCTGGAAAGGGGAATCTGTGCTGGCCGTCTGTGAAGGCCTTTCTTGTGCAGAAAGATAGGAAAAAAGAGTATGCTTTCACATTGTTCCAGCTGACAGAATTACACGTGCTTGTTTCCTGAGATGTGTGTTTTTTCTAGAACACAGGCTTGTGGAAAATTGTGGACTGATCAACGAATATTTCTAGCACTGGCAGAACCATGTCATAAGTGTAGTATTCACAAAAACCTATTCTGAGAACATACGATATAAGGTATACTTTGAGTGTCCCTATTGATTTCAGTTCAAGCATGTAGTTATAGTAAAAAAATATGTAGTAAAAAAGATATCACTTTTCTTTTTTTTATAATTGTGTGACTCACCAGCAAAGACCTGCCAGGTGGCAGATACTCCGTTTCCTGTCTCCAGGTCCTCATTTGTGCTAAATCAGTAAGGATTAGATTTTTTTTTTTTGGTGTTGTCCTCGTTTGATTTAGAACAGAACAATTCTGTTCAGTGATTTTACTTTTCAGCTAAGTTCTTCTAACTAACTGCACTTTCTGAAATTAGTAACATGTTTTCCCAGGCAGTACCTGCTTCTAGCAGTGATAACGCTCGATGTTTAGAGTTAGTACCAGGGATTGGTGTGCAGAGCAAGGCCACTGCTAGATCTTGTGTCCCACATTGGGGGGTGCAGAAAGTAAAAGCCACACCTGCGGGGAGGAGCAGACAGATGGGTGCCCTTTAACTGACCCGCAGGGTGTTCCATCCCATAGACGCCATATTTGGCTGCTGGGGGTCCTTGCTCGGTTGCTCTCGGCCCGGGGGCTCTTGCTTTGGGTCCTTGCTCGGATTCTTCCTCGATTCTCCAACGGCTGGAATCCAAGGAGGACTCCGTTCTACCTTCAATCCTGATTGGAGCATTCCTGAATCCAGCATCAGAATCCAGCTCCTGAACTCAATTCCCTGCTGGCCCCTGTCTGGGACTTTCCCGATGCCTGCTCCACAACATGAGTGGTGACAGTGACGTACTTGCCATCAGGGGTGTTTGGGTTCGATACTGGTCTTGTATATATTTGCACATATTCCACTTTATTCTTCTTATTATTTTCCATTTTCGTTAAAGCTGTTCTGGTTTCCTTTTCTAATCGATAAGTCTCTCTCCCTTATTCCTTTTCTCTTCCCCTTTGGGGAGGGAAGGGGTTAACATCTGTTAGGTTTTGGGGCTGTCCTGACCCTTAACCTCAACAGGTCTACACACAATGGCCAATCCATATTAGACCAATGAAACTTTACTGAGGAGAAAAAGGCTTAAAAAGGTAAAAGCCAGAATAGCATACAGCTTGATCTCCTTGCAGATGTGGTGTTATCTGCTGGTAGAAGAAAGGAGATGGCAGTTTTGGCCAGAGTGCTGGGTACATGTGCGCTGGGTCATCAGATTCCAGGGTTCCATACTTTCCAGTAAAATGGAAACCGTTACAAGGAATACTAGCAGGACTGGCAGCTCCCAGTGTCTTGAACTACTTTAAATGCTTTAGCGGAAAGTAGTGATGAGAAAAGTTGAAGATTTTTCTCTAGCTCATGTGAATACATGAAGAATACTAGTACAAATGTGTTCGTTTCTTGGTCTCTAAAAAAAAAAAAAAAAATTAAAAAAAAATCTGATCTATTTTCTCTTTGGTTCCGGGTTGGGATTTTTTTGTGATCTCTTAAGACTTTTCATGTAGCCTACAGACGGCCTCAGATGCTATGAGGGAGGACTGTGTGATGAAATGAAAACAGACTGAGAATCTAATTTCAGAGGCACCATTGAAACTTTATTTTCAAATATGCCTTGAATCTTCATAACTACTATAATAAAGAACAGTGGTTTATGCTTCCTTGTAGGATTTGTTTTGTTGACGGATGGTGTTTACGGCTTGTTCGGTAACAGCGGAAGGAAGATTGTTTAAAGGAGCTGGTGTTGGTACTTTGCTTTCTGGACCAGAGCAAATTGACTTATTTTTAAACTGCTCTTCATGCGGTTGTGGGTTGCCAGTACACTTCAGCCATTTGGGTTGTGTAGTTTTCCCAGTAGTATCTGTCTAACCTTTGACTTCTAAAAGCATAATACAATATACATCCTAGATAAAAGCATCATAGTGATAATGCTGCTTGGAATCAGAGTGAAAGTTTTGGAACTGATGGAAATACTTCTTAGAAAGATACTACAGCTTGTACTTGCAAAAGCTTTTATGAATTAATATGTAGTGATCTCTTTACTTTTATTAGATAAGATCTTGAAACAGTGAGATATATGTAAATGACTCAAAGTTGTTGGTACGAAGCATTGTGAACTGAAGAGTGGCCTAAAAATTAAACACAAGATGATCTTGATATAAGTGGTGTTTGGCTCTAGACATAACTGCTAATGTATTGCCAAGTTACATCATTCATACCATTGAACATGAAAAGCTGCCCTGATAAAAGTACTATGACTCATGATTAAGAATGCTGAAAACACCTTTAGATGGTATTTTCAAGGTGAGTGCCTTTTTTTAAAAAAACAAACAAAAAAAATCTGTTACTAATTTTTGCTTTGACAGCTGCAATCTAATTTCTAAGTTTGCTGATGATACAGCTGTTAGACCTAGATGTGAGATCTTAACTGCCTTTAAAAAATCTGACTTCTTCACACTAAGAGCAATGCCTCAAATATGAGCTGATGTTCAATTTTTCCATTTATAGAAGGCTTAATTTTGGATCAACTCAGGGGAAAACTCAAAAAAAGTTTTGAGAATTGCCATCAAGCCAGCACCGCCTTCTCCCATTTTGGCAGGTCCCCTGCCTGATGCAAATTGGTTTAGTATCTGGGAACCACAGTGAAAAGTAATGCTGCACCTTATCTAATGCTAAGCTATGTGCTGAAGCCATGAGGTAGCCGGTTCATTGCTAGAGATGAGAGAATATTGCCATCAGGCCTATTAAATGTGCTAGATGACATGTTGAGTGGAGCACCATGGCAGCTGCACAGCTGTGCTTAAAAAAGCAGTAACTCTTAAAAATGATTCTGAGGAAAGAGTTATTGGTCACAGCGGGTTTTTTAGTATTTTTTTATTTGCACATTATCTCTTTTGGTCCAGATTTGGATTGATGTGTTTCCAAACCTCTTAATTGCTACCCAGTTACAACTGAAGAGTTGGAGAATGCATGAAATTTCCACTTGAGTCCTATTTGAAGTTAGACTGGAGATAGATACATTTTTAGTTGCACAAATGTTCACATCATTGAATTTAAAGCAGAGAACTCACTATGAGAGGTCCCATTAAGCTCCCTTTCTACTTTTTTTAATTCTTGTTTTAGCTTCACTACCTGCAGATAGATGTTTCATAGAGAAAGTGTGTGTGTCTTAAATATGTTAACCTCTCATCCTTTGTGATGCTTTAAATAGAGAAAATAACATTGAGGGGAATGAGCCAAGGCCTCTGCTGCTGGAAATGGATAAGGCTTCTCTAAGGTTATCTGCAGTAGCTGAGAATTTGCTGTAGTGTCAAAGTGCAAGTATTGGCTTTAGAGCAGGAGTCAAGAGTTGGTACAAAGATCTCAGCCAGGAGAAGGCTGAACGTGTTTGTGATGCACAGGTAAAGAGCCTCTTTATATTGAAAATATGTGCACAAATAGAAAACAGAAGAGGTGAAAAATAGAAGGCTAAAAGAATGGATTTTAAATAGCCAGAATGCTGTTAAGTCTTGAAAGTCCATATAATTATGTTTTCATTATTACCTAGATTTGTGAGAAGTTAGTCACATTGAATCTGTATCAACAGCTTTGTCTTTGCCTGTCCCTTGACCGGTTCCTCACCTGACACTGAACAGTAGTCAGCTGATGGCAGTGGTCACTACCTGCATTTGGATCTATTTCTGTAGTTGTGTTGCTGAAGCGATGCTTACAAATTTAGCATTGAAAATGTTTCTTTGAATTGTTTTTGGCATCAATGATGCTCATTCTGCTCCTGTAGTTTCTCCTGTAAATGCCACGATTAAGTATGCTGAGAGCCAAGGTCGATACTTGACATAATTACTAAGAGACTGTGCAGTAATGTTGGTGGAAGACCTCTGAGAGGTTACTGTAGCAGGATACAACAAGGGGAATGTGGCAAGAAGGGGCTAGAGTCCCCAGTCATTTGTGCCCACAGCCTCAAGAGGCGTATGTTGTCCCCTAAGTATAGGTAGCTAGCAGAAGACATAATTCATGAGGGAAAAATATAAAAATAGTAGTCAAGGAAACCAAGGAATTCAGTGAAGACCGATGGACCATCTAAAAAATATTATTACTAGAAAGAAGTGAGTAGTGATATCAAAACTGACTCTATTGCTGAGTTTATAAACACGTCTAGTAAATAAGAGGTTAATAACTCTGTTTGTAGTAAGAAAAGACCCCTGCCCTAGGATACACACACTTTACTGTACCCAGATAATCCCTGGAGCAAGGAGGTTTAAGGTAATTTGTGGTGCAGCTGTCCTTTTCTGGAACATGAGCAAATTCTCCTGCACATGGTCAGCTGCAAGAACAAATGTCTATAGCAAATGAAAAAACAAGATGTTCAGCCACAGCCTTCTGCACTTGCAAGAGAAGCACATGAGCTGGGCTGTTCCTCCTGCCTGAATCAAACTCCATGGCATGAAAGGATTTATTGTGAGGCTTATGGCCAAGTGTCAGTGGTGAGGGAGGAATGCTGGTGTTGGAAACCCAACCGATTGACATACGGTGGCTATAATGTCATAATAAATCTACTGTTTTGCCAGAAGGAAGAAGGATTAGAAAATGTATAATCATTAGAATCCCTGTACTATACAGCATCAAATGACGGTTGCTCTCCCATCCCTGGTGTGGCTCATACTTGGCTTAATCTCGCCAAAGGCTGTACTTTGGCAAAATCTTCATATACTCCATGTGGTTCAAGCCATAGTCATTGGGATGTTTTACCCAAGAAATAGCTCTACAGAACTGCAGAAATTAGCTCAGTAGTTTTAAGGAGATTCTTTTTCTGTTGCGTTGCTGCAGACACCCACTACAATGCAAGTGGTAAGTTTAAAAATTACTACCTGGGATCTGATTCTCAATAAAATTATTAACAAAAATCTAACTAATCAGCAGAAGAAAAATCCAGGTCTCTGAAATGGACGTCTTTTATCCACAAAGAAGTAAAAGTAAAAGCAGGAAAAAAGGTTTAACAGCTAGGGGCCAAACTCACTTCTGGTCCTAGTGAGCTAAAGGAAAAAGCTGCATTTTACAGGAGTCCGAGTGGTCTGAAGAGGGTTGAGGAGGCAATAGTATATGCAACCATGGCTCCAATTCCTTACTAATTGATGAACAGAACAATTGAGTTACCCAAGTCTGTTGCATTTTTTGAACATCTCTTAAGAGATGCAAAACTGCTTCTGTATTTCTATTTTGTATTGCCCCAAATGTAACGGTTCAGATTTCTGCAGTTCCACTTGTCTTGCAGGATGGAATTTGAAGCTGTTTAACTCTCTTTGCACAGGATGCCCAAATGTCATACAGAGGGCTATGTTAGCACAAACCATGTTTCTGCCTCCCAGGCAGACACAAGGGAGAGAAACCCTTAAGGACCTTCCTATTAAACAGGAGAGGCTGAAGTCTCTAAAATGGTTTAAGAGGGTTTTCCATAAGGCAGATTAAAACTTTTGGTAAAATATTAGTTATATGATAGATAAAATTGTAGATGATACTTTCCACATTAGTGCATACTCTATGTTGTCGTTCTGCATTTGACCTGCACAGCATGATCTCACTTGCAACTTTTCACTGCTCTACTGAAGTTGGTTTAGTGATGGGTTTATATTGTAGCACAGTGTCTTTTGTGAGTAAACTGTGGCCTCATTTCTTTCTGAATGCTGGTAACGTTAGTAAGAGGATAGAATATGCCCATGTGTGCCCTGTTGCTGAGATGGGAGGCTGTACCTGCCTTATATATGCCAGAGAATAGCAAGTAGAACATACATGGGGGTCGATGGTTGGCTTCTACTTTGATGCTCAAGAACAGCAAGTGATCCTTGTTTGTAAGGAGTTGCAGACCATATGAGAGGACATTAAGGGGTTCATCTATTAGTTTTTATAGTAGAGGGGAACTTTCTAATTCCTTTCTGTTTTAAAGTATATTCAGAGCTGAGATAACTGTGAAAATGGTATAGGCAAACTAAGCCGTGCACCTACATTAGCATACCAGCTGGTATGGTATTGGGAAGAATACAGTCTGCAAGTGCTCAGGGATGACCTACGAATGGGACAATGGTGATTCAATCTCATTTGCTGAAAAAGGTGAAGTTTGCTAAACCTCCATCTCTAGACTAAATTAGTGACGTTATGTCATAATTTGAAATTGCTTCCTATCTACCTCTTCCTTTTTTTTTAACAGGACTATTTTAAAGTAGAATACCAAATCCATAAACGTATTCTTCTATGGTTACCCTGAGTTTATGGTTACCCTGAGGTGTATGTAGGATTCATAGCTCAGAATAAGGAATCTACATTTACTTAAAAGGCCTAATTTAGTCAAGACACAGAGCAACTCCTCTGTTTAAACTGAGTTATGCTGGGTGTATAGCGGCATAAATCTGGTGCTGAGATTTTTGGAGAAGTCACTTAGCTTCTCTCCTCATTTTTAACTCCTTTTCAAGATGGAGCAAGGGTTACCTGCTCCACTAAGAAATTCAGTAATAGCAGGGGCTGTTGAGATCCTTGAATGGAAGGTGTGAGGGAAGAATCAAGCTTTAAATTCATTATCCTGATAGGCATGAAAGCCCTGAAATGAATGAAATGGCAAAAAGCAGAAAGGGGGAACTGGAAATAATCACAGTTCATCCCTGGGATTTTGAGAGCAGCTGAGCCCTGCTGAGGTGATGCTGGGAAGGGTTAACTCAGCAGCAGCTGGCCACCAGCACTTGGTCCTTATCTCACTCTTATCCTCTCCTATTAACTGGCCACAATTAAGGACCATATCAGTTACGGCCATCTGTTTTTTCACTAGGCGTTTGTCAGATTGTGGCCAGCAAAGGGGATTAGGGAGAGAAAGGCAGAAATGACAAAACACTTCTGCGGCACCAGGGCGTGACAGTGGGGTCCCGCGTGCGGCTGGTGCCCGCCGCCGTCCCTGACAGCTGCGGGGAATTAAGCATAAAGATAAACTGTGAAGGCTGTGTCAAATCTGCTGTGAAGGAAAGGCATTTCTGCCTGTAGTTGTAATGCAGGGGTTGTGCAGAGAGAATTAAAGTGTAAAGTAAAGGTGGTTGGTGGTGGGGTGTGTTTTAGGTGATTTTTAGCTTCTGGTGCGGCTTGTTACTCATGGAGTCAAACTTCATCAGCCACAAGAAAACAGTAAAAAAAAGGTGAATGTTGGGTATGTCGAATAGGAGGGAAAAACATCTCACAATTTTGACTGAAATGGCCCTTCAACACTAGTTTTTTGCACTAGTAATTGCCATCTGGGCTCTCGCTAAAAGAAAAGGCTTGCAAACAGGGAACTACTCCAATCACAAAAGTGAGCGACCACGGAGGGCAGCATATTTCAGTTCTGATTATAAATACTTCAAAGTGCAATAAGGCTTTCAACAAGTATTAATGTACTACAATGTTATTTTCCTAAACTTTCCCAAATATCAGACCATCTTGCAGTTATCTCCGTTTAAGGCTCAGGGCAAACCCCACGGAGCAGGATTCCTATCTATGGGTCCTCTCTCCCCCCACCCCTCCCCCTTCCCTCCCAAGGCAGGAT
>VWZK01004591.1:0-42134 GCA_013396935.1 Baryphthengus martii | reverse complement strand
CTCCGCCCCGGCCCAGCCCGGCCCGGCCTTTATAGCGGCGGCCGCTGGCAGCGGTGCCACCAGCCGTCGTCGGCCGCTGATCTGAGCCACTCTGCACCAGCCACCGCTGCTGCTGTCGGAGCTGTCCCGCTGGTAAGTCCCTTTAGAGCCGAATTATAATTTAAGGGCAAAAGATGCCGAGTTGGAGTCGAACAGAATTGAGCGGTTGCTCTTTAAATTAAAAAAAAATAAAGAAGACTGTATGTGATGCAGTGCTTCAGCAGCGGGGAAGGTGTGTTTTCCCTGCTCCACGATACCACGATTTTTACAAAAGATCAGCAGTTCTGCTCTTTGCGATGCTTTGGTTGGGCCCGAGGAACTAATTATGGTAACAAAGGATGCTAAAAATAGTTATTGCAATATGAGTATTTTTTAAAGAGAATATATATCTTCTGAACCCTCTGAGTCTGCAAGGTAGGCATGTCCAAGTACCTGAGGCATGATTTGCTTTTTGCATTATGCAATCTGCTTACAAGCAAAGGGTGCATATACATTAGCATTTGGATCATGTCAGCTTTTTTTTCCAATTGAACCCAGTGAATTTCTGTTCCCCACGTGTTGGTTCATGCCACTGAATGGCGTTAGAGTATTTGTGTTGTATTCCTTCTGAATAAAATGGAACTGGGAGATGCCCTTCAAATACCAGTAGGTGTTCACGCTGCAGGAGTAGGTCAATGCAGAAACCTCTGAAGTGTACGCAGTGTGGAGCAGGTCTTTAGCACCAACTCAATTCTGTATCACCTCTCCTATTGTACTGCACTGCTTGCTGATATAAATATAACTAAGATTTCAATGGAATATTTTAAAAATCAAGTTTTCTAGAACTGCAGACACTGAAAAAAAATCCCATGATTTCTATTGTGATTTTAAAAAAAATACCTAAAACATATTGACACTTTATGGCTGTCTTCCCCTGTTGTTCTTACAAGCTATTTTCACCAGTCCCTCTTGAGAAGATTGCTGTATGTGCTTGGCTACAAGATCCAGCTGCATGTAAGAAACTAAGGCAGAATATATTCTAAACCTTTCTGATACTATAATTAAGTGAGGTAACATCAAGACCAGACTTTCAAGAGCTTGCAGTGGTCAGAGGCACTCAGTGAGGTGGCCGAGCTTATGCAAGTGTCTAGCATTTACATGATGCAGTCAGCAACTATAGAGATAATGAAAAAAGGAGCTTTCCCTTTCATACCCGAAATGTGAATGCTCAGTGCTTTTGTGGCCAGGTAGTAATAACCAGCTAAATAGGTACAAAGAGATGGACAGCAACTAAATACATCTGCCAATTTCTGTGTTAGTCCACACTGCAGAAACTCAGTATAATTTTTTTTCTATTTCCCTTCTCTGCTTCATTTAAACTCTAAAAAAATCTGGTTGTGTTGCTAGATGTACAAAAACCCCTCAAGCAATAGCCTCTAATTTAATATGTGGAAATAATAACTGGATACTCTACAGCAAATCAATGCTTAATTCTCCTGTCAGTTTTATTGTGACTTATTCTGAAAGCAGCTGAAGACAACAGAAGCAAGCAAGCTGATGCTGCAAGCTAGAAAATGACACTAACTTCCTGTTTTATTTTCAGAATCAAAATAATACAGATAGAAGAGGAACAAAGTGAGGAGTTAACTAACAACATGAAGTTACTCGTTTTCCTCACAGTAACTCTGGGCACACTTGTCACGGGACTAGATTCCGTAAGTTTTGAAATCAATTGGGGGGGGTGGGGTGTCACTTGGAGCCACTTTTGGTTTGATTATAGTTCTGCTTTAGACTTGAATTCTCCCTTTTGTTGCCTTTGCATGTAACTATAGATCTGCTGCACATATACCTCCAAGGAACATGGTCGTGAGCCCTTTGGTTTTTCTCCTGATTCTGCTCCATCTTAACCTGTCTGCTAGCATTCAAATAGTAAAGAGCTCATGCAATAACCAAGAAATACAGCTTTTCTAATTTTCTGTCAATGCAACTGAATACCAAGAGCTCCCTGTTCTTTCATGGAGGTCAATATCAAGCCTTAACTAAATTTCCATGCCCCCGCTTGAAAGCGTGATGCTAAAAAAGAAGGAAGAGATATGAATTTGACTGATTTTTGACTATCAACTTGTATGACAGTTGATATCAGCAGAGCCATTCACCAGCAATAGAGAATTTTATTGTTACCATTACTTGGTTTAGCTCAGGCAAGCCCACTTGACCTCTGAGAGAAGTATACTAAAAACCTAATCTTTTTTAATTCCATGGAAGAAAAAATATCCAGCCTGCAAAGTAGAGGCAGGACCTGAAGTACAGAATTTATTGTTGTATGAATCTACTGGCTTTCATTCCATGACACAAACATATAGCACCAAGGTCACCAAAATGACAGAGACAGCTGGAGACTGTTGCATCTTTGCTGTGCTGCTTGGTGACTAAGGTGTGGAGAAGTTCCCTGTCCTGTTCTAGGCTGCTTAGGTCCATACAGTAGAAGTAACTGCAATGTTGACTTGAGGCAGTGGACCAGCTTAGTGGCTTTATCAGACTTTTCTTGCGTGATATAGGTTTTTTCTTTCTGCTTTGTTCAAGTAGAGTTCTACTTTTCACATCCGGATTCCACAGAGCAGGTTCAGGTGGTAACTACATGCAAAAAAACTAAACTGTGGAAGGTATGCGGTAGGGAGTAGAGCTTGGTACCATAAAAGATAATGAAACCACATAGAAAGATTTTAAGGAAAGTTTCTTTTTTCTTTTCCCTTAGATTTATAGCAAGAAGTACTACAAGCTGCCATATAAACACAGATCAGGACACAATGGTAAATATCTGCATGTTATACTTGAACCTAAAAATCTTTTTATCCTGCAATTACATCTTCGTACAAGTAAATATCTTAATGATACTTATACACCTAAAACTTAGAGACAAAACACTTGAATGATCAAGTGAAATGTTGCAAATGAATTAGTGATGTCTTTTACTTGCAGAATGCCCTTGCTTGAATGGAGGAACCTGCTTTACCTATTACTACTTTAGTGGAATTAATCGTTGCATATGCCCAGAAGGATATACAGGGATTCGCTGTGAACTAGGTATTTATCTTCCTTAGTACCACCTGAATTCTTTGAAAAGATCTAAAGATAAACAAATCATAAATGTGAAATGTTAAGTGAAAGTGTTACCTATAAACACGTGACTGGATATCTTTTAACAGACTAAGTGAGGGGGAACAACTAAATATTGGCACAAAATCAAGATCACTCTTTTTTGGTCCCTGTCTCCTCATTAATGTTGCGTACCTCACAAATGTTCTAGTTTGGGGGGGAAAAGTGAACTTTGGGAGTGTTTAGAAGCAGAACTAATTATATTTATTGTGAAGCACACAAACAAAGAAGCAATGTGTGCTTTAAAGCATAAGTTACTTGATGCTCAAGATTTGCATAGAACAAATAAGACTATATAATCAGTCCAGATTTTGCATCATGTTTTCAAGTGTAATGCATGAATGGTTTTCTCATTAGAAGGATCCATACAGATTATTTCTGTCCCAGAAGAATTATAAACTAGAGCATGCTGCTAACAAAGTATTTTCTCAGAAACCAACAGGATGTGCTATGATGAGAATGGGGAGAACTACAGAGGAATGGCCACTGAAGAGGACTGTCTGCCATGGGACCTTCCATCAGTAATCAGAAGGGGTCATTACCACGCTTACATGAGGAATGCTTTGCAGCTTGGACTTGGCAAACACAGCTACTGCAGGTAAGAAAAGCATCACTCTTCTCAGGATGACTCTATTGTCACAGTCCCAGAAATGCCTCAAGAGGTGGTATAAGCATTTAAAAAATAACAAAATATTAGAGATGAATTTTAATGGAAAATACTTGGAATGTGACTCCTGAAGTGTCTAGAGCTGTTGCTTACCAAAAACTGATTGTACTGCTAAATTCCCAGTATGCAACAGTAAAAGTCAGGTGTTAATTGTTTCCTCTGGCATACCTTGCAACAGAACACTTCGCCTCTTCAGGACAGTTAGAATTCTAAGATACTGTCTTTTAAAAAAAAAAGATTAAAATTTTAAAAGAACACTTCCTTTATCTTCTAGAAACCCAAATGGAAGAAGCAAGCCCTGGTGTTACACAAAAAAGAGATTCACCATTCAAGAAACACCCTGCAACATAGAGAAGTGTGGTAAGTAACATAGCTTCAAGATAATATTATTTTTTAATAACACAAGATCAGTGCCTAGTTGTAAGTACATCTGAACAAAATTTCTTCTTTCATAGGACGTGAATGTGGTCAAAGGAGCATCAGCAAGTACTTCAAGATTGTTGGTGGAAGCCAGGCAGATATTGAATCTCAGCCTTGGGTGGCTGGCATCTTCCAAAACATAAGGGGTGTTGACCAGTTTCTGTGTGGTGGCAGCCTCATTGATCCTTGCTGGGTGCTTACAGCAGCACACTGTTTTTATAATCCGTAAGTTTACAATTCTGCATCCTTCTTATTGGCAACTTTCCTCAGCTGATTTATTTACACAGTACTCACTGAACAACCTATCAAAATGTACTATACTTAGAATGCTCCTCTGAACAAAACCAGAGCAGCCATAAACATTAAGCATTCAGGAGTCCAACTCTAGTAGAATGATCTAGCAAAATGCAAACATTTTGGTGGATTATGCAATTTAAACAATTTTAGCCTCAATTGGAGCCAAGGTTTCTCTTCACCTTCTGCTAAAACTTTTAAGTTTTGGGAATAGTTAAGGTAAAGATCTGTTAGTCTCTCACTTATGGATATATTTGTTTTTTCTGTGGAAAACAGATACCACTGGCATCCTGCAGAGGATTCTTCAACTTCTTACACTAGTAGCAGCTATCTAGATGTACATTTCAAAATGTCTGAACTTCTGTCTTAATCCCTTCAAATGGAAAATGAGGATGCTTTCCTCTGGAATACTGGATCAACTTTCAAAGCTGATTAAATTTTGATTTTCCTTTTTTTGTCTTGTGAGCATAGAAGTAAACACAAAATAGAACTGGGACTGGTTCTAAACTGTCGACTTCACTCTCAAACTGGTAATCTTCATGAACCTCTTTATTCTCACTCAGGTCAAAAAAAACACCAAACAAATCCATGTACAAAGTCTTCCTTGGAAAGTCCATACTGAATGTCACTGATGAGAACGAGCAAGTATTCCTGGTTGACGATATCATTTCTCATCCTGACTTTACAGATGACACAGGTGGCAATGAGAATGATATTGGTAAGTGTCACCGTAATGAGCCTTTAAAACACTGAGGACAGCTGCTGTTTAGTTGTGACATACATCTTCTAGAAAAAGTAGAACCAGAGATGAGATGAAGTGAAATAGGAACTGTGTGCTTCTAAGGACTAGGCCTGTGCTGAGCAAGACTTTCTACTTGCATAGATTTGGTTTGTAGTACATCAGATGCCTTACCTGACATAGTTAACTACAAGCCTGTTTGATCTCTAGACCTGTACAAGGCATGACTCTTCCACAAGTATTAATGGCAGCATTCCATTTCTACCATCTTATTCTATGTCTACAGAGATCACACTATGTATAGTAAATGATTAAAAAAATGCATTATATAGTAGGAAGATGCTGTATCAGGCACCACAGTAGCTGAAGGTTATCCTGAATTAATGCAGATTTTCATAACGCTCTCTGGCTTTCACAAGCCTATCCCTACACCGACAAGGTCAGAGATGAGTTTTCGCTACTTGCAGAAAACAGACTTGCTACTCTTGCACTTAACACTTAGAGCTCTACTACCCCTTCCAAGTTCTTGCTGCTAAGGAAAAAGATTCACAGAATAGCTTCAAAAGCCCTCTGGTGTGAAATACAGTATAAACTGACCCCTCTTCACCAGGGCAGTAGATGCCACCCTCTATAGCCAGTTGGGAAGTTGAGGTTTTAAACACTTGTGGGAGAGTCTTCCCTGAGCTCTCAGCTCCTGTCCTTCCAGGAAGGAAATTCAAGTTGGAATGTTTGATAGTTTTAGTATTGGGAAATAAATTTTGTTGTTAAATAATGACCCAGTGTCATTCCAAAAGCATGGAGAAGGTCAATATGTAAAGAGAACTAAATGTAATTGCCACTATTCCCATTAACTGTACCTGATACTTCTATTGTCAGATAACTCGAAGGGGAAAAACTTGCTCTGTTAATCTACCTGTATCCTCTCTGACTTGTTTTTTAGCTTTGATAAGGATAAGAACAACTTCTGGACAATGTGCAGAGGAATCCAGATACGTTAGAACAGTCTGCTTGCCAGAGAAGAACCTTTACCTACGAGACAATACCCGGTGTGAGATATCTGGCTACGGAAGACAGCATTTTTGTAAGTGCATGATCTTTGCTACTATCTTTTCCAGTTGTCCATGACATTTATCTGAGGCTTCTTACATTTGTCTAATTGTATAAAGTAAGCTAAGACATAAAATACAGCAATTTTTTCATTCCTGATGTGATGAAGAGTAGAAAAAATAAAACTGTTGGAGGATGACGAAAGGATTGCATTTGTGCCTAATTTCATTCAAAACTATCAAACTTTCTCTCTAAAAAAACCCAACAACCCCAAGCTTTATTTACATTTGGAACACTTGTTTTTCTCTTTAAAATTCATTTGGTAACAGCAAATGTAAACCAATACTGCTTAAGCTGGAAATCAGAGCCTCAAGTTGGAACTAGAATGGTTATGCTAATTTAAGCGCCAGAAGTGTGATATGGGTTTGGTTTGTTTACTTTTTTGTTTTGGGTTTTTCGGTGTTTGCTTTAGGGTTTTGGTTTTTTTGGATGGTGAAAATAGTTAAACAATCTTTTGTTTGCAGATGACATCTACTATGCTCAAAGACTGATGTCAGCCACTGTAAACTTAATATCACAGACAAAATGCAAATATGAATATTATGACAATATCAGAGTTACTGACAACATGGTTTGTGCTGGAGATCCCACCTGGAAGACTGATGCATGCAAGGTAAAACCAGATTGTTTTATCTTCTGAATAACTTTAAATGCATGTACACTATATGGATCAGCTGGTGGCATTTGGTAATTCTACTGTCAGCCTCTATGTAGCAAGGATTTAGTACATCCAGTGGAGTTGTTCCATAGTTGGCTGAGCATACAGAATAAGGTTGGAACCTAGAGTTAGGTGTTCCCCCTGCAAACCCTCCTTTGGAGGTGCAAGTAGTGCAGTACCTTAGCTGTTCTTGGTTCTCAAGGCCTTACTGACAATCTAATCAATCAATGGCTGGTAGACAAACATCAGAGGAATACTGCAGTTTTTCCAATCTCAGCTTTTATTTCCGTAACACTAATTATAGCTCTGCAAAAGCATAAAAGGTGAACTACAGGGGGACACTATGCCCCTCTAGACTCATCAGAATGAGATTTACTTCACTCTGCCCAGTAAGGGTGCAGGGGTCATGTGAGCCACTAAAAAGAACAAGCATTGTCCTTAAGTGAAAAAGTACTTTGTGGACAGGGAGACAATTGGTTCTGTGATGAAGAATTGGACATGTTGGCTTTGACCTTATTACTAGCCTTGTATCTGTAATTATAAACTTAGGATGGAGTGTTATTTTCAAGGTAACTGTTCTCTCTGTACTGTTCTAGAGGGGAACTAGAGATGTCATTACCTTTCAGGCTCTGTTTGTCACAGCAAATCTTGAGCCTTCAGTTTTGTCTATGCAGTGTTCTCAAGACTCAAAACTTTAGCTTGTAGGTATTTACTAGCCTGTTTCACTCTTTAGGATAAAAAAAAAAACCAACCAAAAAAAACCCACAAAAACCCCCACCACAAAGTCAGAAGAACCCAAAATATACTATACCACAAACAAAACCAAGAATCACAGGCTTCCTGTTATAAAGGCTCCATCTGCAGAAAATGGTCTAACATGTTCTCTTTTTGTTCTCAGGGAGATTCTGGTGGCCCCATGGTCTGTGAGCACAATGGCAGGATGATGCTTTATGGGATTGTCAGCTGGGGAGATGGCTGTGCAAAGGAAAACAAGCCTGGTGTTTACACCAGAGTTACTCGATACCTCAACTGGATTGACTCCAATATGAACGCGGTGATTGCCAAGAGTCGTTTTCTTCCTGAACCAAAGTGACCTTTTTTCTACAGCTGGACTCAAATGAACAAGATTAAGTCTGTACTGATGACAGGACATTGAAGTCCTAAATGTCATGAGAGGCTTTATTTTTAAATGCTCATCTAGTCTGCCACTCAGATCAGTGTTCCTGAGGCAGACATGGTTGATGTATAATAATTACTCCAAATTGCCTGAAAACCACTCAGTGGGAAGCTAAAATATTTAATATTTAAATGAGTATTCCCATGCAGAATCCTATGCATATCAAGTTATCTGACCACTTCATTTATGATCCAGCATTTGGTCTGGAAGTATTGGTACAGTTTTAACTTAAACTCAAGCTTTCATTTTTTTACGTGGCCTGAGCCTAAAATCTTTCCTCATCACACTGAACAATACTAAGACTCAAGTCCTGGAAACCTAACCTCTTAAGACCGGTACTGAGAAGGATGATCAGGCTTTGCATCAGAAAGCGAAAGAAACTACATCAGTGTTACTATCACACAAGTGTAAAGGACCAAAGTCTAATTAGAGTGAGGCAACGTTAGCGTACAGGGTTCACTGCTATAGACCCACGAGTAAAATCATCAGGGTGGCACCTGTAGCTATGTCAGCATGAATGACTCCCACTTAACAACTGTGCTGCAGGAAAGCAAATTGGAAATCTGACTGGACTTTGTGGTTGCATGTGAAGGTGTCTGTGTGCTCTGAAATGTCTGATTATGCAACTTCTCTACATGTACCTATGCACCCAGGAGAGGATTTAAGGATTTGGCAGCTATTGAATGCTGCAGATGTCGAAAGTCAGAACTTTAGTTCCATTCATTTAACTGATATTATATGGAAACTACTTTTTATCAAGACCTACGCTGGTTTTATTTTTAAACTTGTGTTTGTTTTATAGATTTGAATTGTTTGTACGAGGGCTGGAACCTCACACTTTATTTAATTATTTCTATTGCGTTTAACTTATTATTTGTATTACAGATGCTAAAATGTCATTAAAACCTATTATTCTTATGTGTCTGTTCCTTTTCTTTTGAAACGTGAAGGGTATGATTTGGAAAAAATGCCATTGAATTTTCATCTGAACTATAAAGTCCCTTGCTAAAATGAATGTTTGAACTTATATAAAAGCATTTCAAAGGAAAAATATAATGTTTTGTACTCTAGAGTTCTATAAAACTGTGTACACTAGCATGACAGTAGAGGATAAACAGTGCTGAGGACCCAGTATCTAGGCTGCATGAACTTTAGGCCTCTTCCCTAACCCTGCAGCCTTAGCCATTCTCAAGTTGTTGTGAAACATTAGATGAAGTTGTAAAATAAAAACAGTGTTAGACTTCACCCTCAGGGAATACAGTCCTTCTCCAGAATGTCTCTGTGATAAGATCAGAATCATGTAGTGGAGGGATCAAGAAATTAGTTTCAGAAGTTCACTCTAACTAAAATGCTGTTGCCCATGTAAGAGCACACTGCAGCACTAACCCAGGAAAGGTGCTAAAAAGAAAGCAATAGTTCCAGCTTTCCTCACTACATCTTTGTGAACACTAATTTTTGAAGTAAAAGCTTTTGCAGTTACCCTCAAGTACTGCTAAGCAAAATCTTAGGTAGTAGAAACCATATCTGAGCAGCAAGTTTTATTTATAGTTGAGTTTACTTTTTCAAGAAAGAAGTTTAGAGTAGAATTCATAGTAGAGTGTGCTAATTAAAAATAAACACTTAAACCCAACTGCATTTCTAGTTCTGGACAAAATGTGACAATTAAAGTCAGTCCTTGCTGAAGATAGGTTCTTTGGCTAGGGCAGCAACAAAGGCAGAAAACACTGTCAAGATCTTTTCTTCTGGGTGGTTAAGCAAATGTTATGAGAGATCTTAACATCACTTCACTATCTGAAAAAACATGTGTTGTCTGGTTTAATTTTGTTCCTTTTAAGGAATCTATAGAATGCAACAGTTTGGGGATGCTATCAACAGTAGTTTTTGCAAACTTACAGAGAAGCATTTGTATCGCAGCATCAAGATGTCATGTACTTGTGTGATGTTTGTCATTATGAAAGCATGAGGCTTGCATGTATTGTAACATGTTGTTCCACATCATGGAGCAAATTAGCAGCCTAATTAGCAAGCTAATTTCTGAAGTTATCAGTCTTGTCCATCATAATGGAATAACACAGTGACTCCAGTAGTTACTGGTCAAAAGATCTCAGAGTGGCAATTTGGCTTGCCATTTTTTGGCCTATTTAAAAAAAAAAAAAGTTAGTACCCAAATGTTTTGTTAGTTATTCATCTCTTCTCACAAATACAGAATTTGGGGTCATATTACAGGACCACTGGCAAAATTTGCTGATTTTTATAGGTCAAATCATATTAATGTTTACTTTCATGTTATAGTTCATTTAAGAATTCAGGAAAACAAATAATGAAATGTGTATGTGTAATCATTCTTTATGAAGCTCTCATACAAACCTTTTTTTGTCAGTCATTAGCTGCTAAATTAATGATGAATGACTACAGCTTTCAAACATTTTGGAAGTCTTGAATAAGAAAGTTGTGATCTACAAAGCGTGTTTTGACTACAAATGAGTAGAATTGGATCTTTTTAAAAGGTGCTTATAATAATGTTTTGGTCAAATGTTTGGGGTTTTTTTTGGTCATGTTATACACATCAAAGGATGTAAAAAATCTCCAGAGAGAGAAAAACTTATTTTTCTTGTTTTCTTTTTTTCTTTTCCTTCTTTTCTTTTTTTTTTATCAAGTAGAGGAGCTAGGTAAACTCAGCTCATTGTTGACAGATCAACGTCTTCATAGCAAGGCAACTGTGAATTCAGAGTTGCTCAGGTACAAATTCAACTGTAGCAATCCTTTCAAAAATCAAGTGAAAATGCATAAAGAAATTCTCTCTTTCCAAAAAGCACATTGGTATGTGTGAGAAGCATGGTACTTTTTCTAGCTTATTGTAGTCTGGGTACATGAAACTTGCATATTGGTGGTGGAGTGATAGGAATAAGAATCTCAATGAAATCTTGTACTTTAGACTCAAGACTGAGACATGTAACACCTGGACTATTTCCAGCTCAGTTATTGTTAAGTCACGTGTCTTTATACTTCAGTTTCCCTTCTATAAAACGGATGGGACAGTGCTTCCTTTCTCCCACAGATCTGCTTGGGTGTGATTTGTCAGGAGGAGAGCTGACAACCCTGTGAATATGCTATGAGTAACATGCTGACAACCCAGTCTCAGACAGCAAGCATTACTTCAATATGAAATGATTATTGACGGTACTGGATTGTGAACTGTTTGGCGATACAATTTGTGGTTGGGTTCTGCAAACAGAAATGTATTAGTCCAGGTCACCGTTACCACTGTCCGTGGTAGAGTTACTTGCCAAAAGTGTGCTGTTTGTGGGCTGCTGATTACAGTCTGTGCAGGGAGTTAACAGCGCATTGTTGCTACAGAATGAGTTGGAGATCTCCTGTGAAATCTCCTGAGACTGGAAACTGTGCAAGAAAAGCAAAAAAGCACCTTTTCACTGCTTTTCTAGACAGTAACTAACAAGACAGCCTGACCACTGTTGGCAGAGAATACTTTGGGCACAAATTAGAAAGCGGTAAGTTTTAGAAAAAAATGGTAAGTTTTAGACAAAAATATACTATATTTCAATCATGTCTTTTGGGATAATACAGCTTTCTTACTTCAAGGTTTCTTTCATTTAAACGTTTATCAAAATACTGAAGTCCACAGATATCCAACAGGTGGAGAATATAAATAGCTTCAGGGTAATAGTAAATTATTATCATTGTAATGAATAGCACATTTGTCATCGACTTCTGTGGGCTTTTTCTAAGAATAAAGTCAATACAATTTAAATTTCAACTTATTCCCATCGTTATGAATATAGCTAAGAATCAGAAAGGAGCGAAAAACAAAATTTGCATTTAGGTCTCTTCCATTTTGAAACAGAAAACTCTGAAGAAAGAATGAAGAGAGACTGTTGAGAGCAGAGGAAATTTAGATGCTTTTTTTGTGTGTACAATGTTATTTGTTCTTTACTTTACGTTAGATAAACTTCCCCCACAAAAAAGAGTCTTTATATAAATAAACAGTGTATGTACATCTCTGCTTTGGCTGCTATAATACTTCATGTACTCTCTTTCAATGTTCTCTGCATGACTTTGTCCATACAACTGCAATATTACTCAGCTGGCTAGTTATCAAAGCCTGGGAAAAAGAAGGGCAGATGAGAGCACTGTTTTGCAGAACTTCTCTTCCTGCAATAGAATCCCCAGAAAACATTTTCTTTCCCTCCTCACAGAGAGTGAGCACAGGATGATCCAGGGTGTGGTGCTGGTGAGGATGAAGAAAAAGAGCCCAGAGACCTGTGCATGAAGCTTGACAAACACCACTGCTGCAGAACGACAAGAGAAATACTAGAGAGAGGTCATTTTTGGAACATACTAGGTAGTGGCGGCTACTAACATACATACAAGACAAATACGAATATCGTAAATCTGCCTTTACTTAAGAATACCGTTCCTTGATTTCACATATGTGACAGGCAACAGAAAGGGAGTCCAACAAGTGTTTAGAAACAGCTGAGAGGTGGGCATCAGCCAAGGAGAAGAGATCATACTCTCAGGACCGTAATTGATATGAACTCAAGTCCTTACTTATCTTCAATACTTCCACAGAAGAAACATTAAGCAATGAGGATAAAGCAGTATCTGATGTGTCCAGAGCATAAGAAGCTAGTTTAACCTGGCAGCTCATACAAGGAAGTGATGCATCCTGAATGGGCAGACCACTTTACCTTATATAGCTGAAGCTTTCTTTATGGAAGTGAAACTAAATGTGACTCAAAGCATCTATAAATAAAATCTTTTTTAAATAAACTAGGTTATGGTGAAACATGATGTATCGTCACCTATTTCTTGCATATGTTGCACCACTTTCATGTGGAATTGTACGTGTGGGAAGATTTTGTTTGTGCATATTGAAACCTGAACTAATATAAAGCAATATGACTATTTGGTCATCAAGCCTTTGGTTCACTGACACTTAACTTTGGGGCAAATGGGAACAGAACTTATCCATGCAAAGAAAATCAAATTTTCCTGCATTCATCCAACTTGCAATCTGAAGTTCAGATATCTCTATCTCAAGCCAAAACAAAAAAAAAAAAAAAAAAAAAGAAAAAGTAACATACTTGAAAATATGCATATTCATTCAAAACCAAATCTAGGTTCAAACTTGGCCTGGCATACCCCTTCCAGATCCATTACATCCCAAGCAATTATACACATGGGTAACCTGAGCAGAATTTGGGTTGTGTTGTTTAACCCTTTGGAAAGTGAAAGAAGTGGAACTTTAAGAATCGAAAATGCAAGAAATTTATGGACCAAGTGCTATCGTACTTAATGAACAGTAAAATGAGATGTAGACCCAACAGTCAAGCATGAAAACATGTGCAGACCCACACGAGCACTATGCCCAATCCCTGTGTCCTGTTCCACAGGTACAAACAACTAATTGACACATTCAGATTTAGGCTGCATCTGTCTGATAGGATACACTAATGATATTCGAAGCTGGAAAGGACTGCAAGTATATCAGCATCCAAACAGAATTCAGAGTGAGCTTCGCAAGCCAGAATTATCAGAAATGAACAAGCTAAAAACCAAATGCACAGATGTAGATGAGTGACAACTGATGTTAAAGCAGATCCAGAAGGCATAGCAGACCACAAACTGGATTTAAGTCAACAGTATTGAGTAAAAAAAAAGGAAACATACTGACACATACACCAGAGCACAGTTTATAAGCCTAGAGATTAGGCAGACATTCAGCTGTGTCTTGTTTTGAGCATCATTCTTCTTGATGACAACACAACAATAATGATCATAGAATCACAGAACACCAGGTTGGAAGGAACATCAAGGCTCATCTGGTCCAACCTTTCTTGGGATCTAGATTTCTTCTAGATCAGTAGCCTAGTACTTGACAAGGAGAAAAGACTGAAAATATCTGGTTTATTTTATCCAGAGAAGCAAAATCTACAAGTGATATTTTTTTCAAAGGGGAAAAATCTGCAGCAGAGAAGGGAATAAACTGTCCTCTCTCTCTATTGGAGATGGGGTGAGAAGCGATAAACCTGGCTGCAGGAAGGGAAAGTGAGTTGAGGTATCATGAAATGGCTCTATTGGTAAGAGTAGAGAAGCACAACAATAAATAGCATTGAGTGGCATGGAACCTCCTCCACGGGAATTTTTCAGAACAATTTAGACAGAGATAAATCAGTTGTTTGAGGCTCTTGCAATGAAACAGATTTTGAGAAATCACCTAATCTCAGGTTCCCTGTTTTATTACAAAATAAATGAACATGCTCAGTGACTCAGATGACTACATGAAAATACAGACACCACAGGGAAATTTAGAAGTGGTATTACACAATATAACTATTTTTAAGAGTGGCTTTAAAAAAAAAGGCTCCTATGAGGGAAAATGGACTTGATTTCTGAATTAAGAATTAAAGGCAAACCTCTTAATGGTAAACTAATAACTATAAAAAGTTTTGAACAAACTTGTCAGTGACTCTCATAAAAATAATATTCCAGACAGAACTAGAACAAAATTAATTACTTCCATGTCCCACCAGGCAAAATATTTGCAATGAATAACATGTGCAACTAGCAAGAGAGTAAAATTATTTTTCCCCATTGGATAGTGGAAATGTTATTTCTCTACTGAATAACTGGAAAGTGTTTTATACGTAATGCTATGACTTGGCATTGTCTGCTTGAATTACCTCAGAATGTTTCAAGCTGGAGGCTTCTGGGCGTGATAAAACCTTTCAAAGCAAAGCATTATCCTAAGGAGGCAATCATGAAAAAAGCTGAAAATTACAGGCAACCACCAGACTTTGCCAGTCACAGGCTTACGCATTTTAAGATCTGCTGCCTGCTTGGTGACAGTATAATTGCAGACAACCAGATGGACACATCTACAAATAAAAAGATACCCACAGGGAGTTTCATCATTTATTAGATATGAAGCAAATTATCTCCACTAGTCACAGCTCAGTTTTTCTAAATTCATTATACTCATAACTTCAGCAGCGGTATTTAAGTATTACCACTTACTAATTCTTCCCTAAATTTTCTGGTCTTGTGGCCTGAAACTTTAGTTTAAGTTAAAACATTCATGTCCTGGTTTCAGCTGGGAGAGTCAGTTTTCTTCCTAGTAGCTGGTACAGTGTCGTGTTTTGGGTTTAGTATGAGAATAATGCTGATAGCACACTGGTATTTTAGTTCTTCTTAGTAGCACTTATCTTAACAACAGACTTTTTCAGGTTCCTGTGCTCTGCCAGCAAGCAGATGCACAAGGACTGGGAGGTAGCATGGCCAGGACAACTGACCTGAACTAGCCAAAGGAATACTCCATACCACAGAATGTCATACTCAGTATATGAACTGGGGGCAATTGGCCAGGAGGGATGGATCGCTGCTTGGGGACAGGCTGAGCATCAGTCAGTGGGTGGTGAGCAATTGTATTGCACATCACTTGTCTTTCTTGGGGCTTATTTCACTCTCTTTTTGTTATTTTCCTTTTCGTTACAACTATTATTATAATATTTTATTTTTATTTCAATTATTAAACTGTTGTTATGTCAATCCATGCATTTTATTTGTTTTTGATTCTCCTCCCCATCCCAGTGGGGCAGTGGAAGAAGTGAGCAAGTGGCTGCGTGGTTCTTAGTTGCTGGCTGGGGTTAAACTATGACAATCCCCAAGTGACATAAATCAGAACATCCCTACAGCTGTTGAAATTCCAGCTGCTCGATGAAGATTACAGCATGTACTTGGCACTACTACGGCACATCAGCACCCATGACAAAATATCTTCATGAATATTCCACCTCCTTCATCTTCAAATGCACCTGCACAGTGTGACACATTGCAAATTGGTATGGTCGTGTAACTTTATTATTTTTAAACATGATTCTCTGCTATATTAACAGCAGCCTCAGCCACCAAAACTGCCTTGAACAGGTACCCTTGATCATCTCAGTTGTATTTTGCTTTAGAACTTTCTAGGTAAAACCTGATCCGACATTGCAGGACAATAAGCAGCTCTAACTAGCTGCCATTCAAAAATGAATTGATTTGTTTCAGAAATGTTTCTGACTAATAATCTGCCAGAAAAATGAGAGAAACTACCAGACTTACATCAGCATCAGAATCCAAGTGTCGTCACTCAAGTGGGAAGACATTTTTACCTTCTTATGTGTTTAACAGCTTCTGCTTTATTTCTGGAAGGATCTCAGCTGTCATTTTGTAATTGTGATTCTTCACAGAATATGTCCTAGACATATGTCCTTGTTTGGTTGCTTGATTTGGCTTTGAATGCCTAGTGGGGTGCAGGAGGAGAAACTGAGGTGGAAGACTCTCTCAAAAACGTGGAGTAGAAATTCTCATTGAGTCTATCATGTGAAGACTGGGCACAACAGAAATATTTAAAGTACTCTATTTTGTAGAGGATCACTGAAGAGATTGAATCTAAGCTTGGCTATTTCATTTCCCTTAGACACCTGCATTGGGATCCAGTGTATTTGATGGCAGACATCACATTTTATGTATCGCCTTTAATTCCTAATTTCATTTCAAACTAGACATAAGAAATAAATTTGAAATCTTTTTCCAGAACAACCCAATTTCCTCTAAAATAACTGAAACTAGGTTTATCCTACGTATTAAATCTTTTGGCATCTAAGGATAGTTCTGTCTTATATTAACCGTATCCTTTCTTTACAATGGGCTTGTTTTAAGGCATACAGTATCAAGAGCTTTTCTATTTATTACCTGGGAAGGCAAATCAGAGAAATTTATCATATTCTGTAGCTGAAATCAGGTTACAGATATATTTTTAGATGGTCTACACGATTCAGCCTTGAAATATAGAGGGGAGAAATTATATAATCTATTGTCTTTGCTCTAAAAATTTTGGAACAATTTTTGGTTTTACAGTCATATTCTAGCCTTAAAATACATGGGTCCTCCTGAAGTATGAAAACAATCACATGGACGGGAAATATACTAACTGTTCAGAGGCAACAGAGTTGTCAAACACATAAACTGACAAATGATGGGAAAGAGGTAAAGAAACAGTGAATTCTCCCCTCCCAAGGATGCTAGTTTATGAGTGCTTCAAATTGCAAAGCTTAAAAGTAAACTTAATTGCCTGTCTGTGATCTAGTTCAGCAGTCTTTTAAATCAATAAACTTGCAATAATAACAAAAATATTTATTATTAATTGCAGCATTGAAAATGTTAGGAGGCAGTAATGTTTAAAGGCCTCTAGGGAACTAGATACAGTATCTCAATGAAAATGTACCAGACTGAAGTGCCAGGCTATACGTACCTATGCTGGCATTGAGGCTGATATACTTTGTGTCAGAAAAGAGACAAGTGTATGGGTATAATGACATTTTATAGTTTCGACTATATTGTTTTAAAGAAGTTAATCGTCTTTCCCTGTTTGACAATTTTACAGCTTCAAAAACCATGTAGTAACAAAGTCTGAATTTCACAAATTCTGTTTTCTGATGCATTTTTTCCTAATAACCACTCAGGACAAAGGCTGAAGTTTTTACATATATATGATGTGTTTCACTGACTTCATATCAGAGGATCCTGCAAATTTCCAGCATCTGAGTTCCTGCATTCAACAGCCTGAGAGGATAGATATATCTGCTAGTATATCTTAGTTTCTATAGGGGCAATCAAGATCAGATGCTATATAATTACTGCTTTTTCATTATCTGGATATTTATTACACTTGCCCAGACACTACAACTAAAATTACAGCTTGTGGGCTTTTCAAATGGTAAAGAGCATTTCTGTATGAGCTTTCTTACTTAGAAGGTTACCAATAACCCACCCATGTTGTTGCTATCACTTCACAGGAGCCAATGGCTTATTTTTCATATTAATAAAACCACTGCCAGAGGTTTCAGTCTTGTATTTTTGGTTACAGAATCTTGCTATGAAAACAAAGATTCATTGAGACAGTTTTTATAGAGATTCAGCAATAGAAACAAAATTTAAAAGCCCTCAGACCAAAGATAATCAGATCAATACGGAGCTTTGCGAGCTATCAGAGAAATGTTTTAAAGAGAGAATGTAAATATAGCACTGAAGAAAGCCTCCATCCTCAAAAAAAACACCTTTATTACTGAATGATCTACAAAAGAAAATGAACTCTTCTTTCCAGATTTTGTCCTGCTTGTTTGGGCCAACTTTGTCTCCTGTTTTACAGGAAACAATCTCACATCAAGAAAGCCCACAGAATAAAGGGCAGCTTCCCTGTCTTTAAATTACATTATTCTGTATGAACACCTTTACGAAAAGCTGAAGAAGTAATTCCGTCTTTCATTGACCAGCTTAGCTACACTCAAACTTTGCCGGGTCGCACTTATTTTTGTTCAAATCTGTTTTAAAGTGGTGTGCCTGCAACGCATAAGCCAGACTGACAGGAGTGAGCTGCTCGCTCTCTCTCCCGATCCCCAAAGTAGATGACTGCCAGCAGATGGGGCAGCAGCCTCAGGAAAGGAGATGCTGTCTCTCAGCCAGTGCACAGACAATTTACTGAGCCTATGCACGTAAATCACACGGCAGTGGTTTTATTTGTAGCATAAATTTGCTCCCCTTATACCTCAGCACTTATGAAAAAGTGAGCAAGGGATAAACTCTGCCAAACTGTGATTGCTCGTTGACATTTATCATCTTGTATCTTCCCGATTTACGTAGCTGACAGGCAGCGCCAGCACACTTCCCAGCTGTTGGGTGCTTGGTTTGGCTTTGAATGCCTAGTGGGGTGCAGGAGGCTCAGCAGAAGAGACTGAATGCCGCCCTTAGGAGAATCCCTTATCTCAACAAAGCCTTCGTGAACGGCGAAAAAGGCCGGCTATTTCATATCACACTCATGGGAAGGTATGGAAACAGCAAGGAAAGCGTTAGGAAGAAACTGAAAAAAGGGCGGTACGGTACATTACAGTGCATGAGTTCGACTAAAGTAGCACAGGCAAAGATAAACTGGCACCTGAAATACGAGCAAACACGACAAGACTAAATCTTGCCTAAGAAGAGTAAATTATAATTGTTTTAAGTGGGAGCGATTACGGTGATCTTCCCTTGAACCGCTCTAAAGCTCTAGATCATTAAAACGTGCCCGCCAACTGCTGCCGCTTNGCGGCAGGGCCGGGGCGGCGACGAAGGAAAGCCCCTCGTAGGCTGGGCGTGCTGGGCCAGAGCCGGGCAGCCCAGGATAGGGCAGGCGAGCCGGGCCTTCTTGTTGTCACCCAAAACCTACGGGGAGAGGAAGGGGCCTTTCCCCCGGGACACTTCAGACACCCACAATGATGCGAGACTCTAACTCCTACCTATGAAAACACAAATCTTTTATATTATTATGAAAATATTAACCTCTGGCCGTGCGGCCACTTCCAGGTATAAGCCGGCTCAGTGCTCTGACCTGAAATCTATGACGTGTTTCTGCTCGTCAGATGGAGATCTTGCTGAGGCTAGAGGTGGCATCCCAAATGTGGGACCAAGGCCTTCCCAGTGCTAACACTTGGCCAGTTTTCTGCAGAGTACATCTATTATGTGCTACATGCAGACAAGTATTTTGTTGTACCCGAGTTACAACAACATGCTACAGCATGCTTTGAATTGGTTTAATCTCATGGATTTGGGATGCTGAAAGTTTTACCTTCAAGGTAACACCCATCAAGTTTCTACAGGTGCTTGAGCAACTCAGCCCTCAACTGCTTTTTGATAGCAATGCAGACACACTCAGGTAACAGGCAAAAGTTTTCATATAATATATTTTTCGTGGGTCTTCACATCTGACATCTGGCACATTCAGGCATCAATGCATAACTAAAAAGACAAGTCTTTGTAGTTTATTCAAGAGATTGTCCCATTCTGGAAGTAAAAATGGCATCACAATATCAAAATAGGTGTAACACAAAGGTTAACAGTCCATCCAGCTGAAAAGAAGTTGTACATATTTACCAATAAGTCTGCACACCCTTCACTACAGGTATCTGATCTGTGCTTTTGTTTGTTGCTAAATTTTGTGAAGTCCATGACCCGAACATTAGTAATCTTTATAATTCTTGATGTGGGAAATAAGATGCTGTTAAATCACCTGTGACTGGAAAACATACTTTGTAAGGTCAATAAACTTTTTCAGGCTCTAATTTATCAAACTTACAAATTTTTAAATACATTGCTATAAGAGAAATAGGAAATATATGGCAAAGATAAAAAATCCTAGTTGATCATTCCATTAAAGAACACTTTAAAGAGTATTTTCTCCTTGATATATGAAAGGAACTCCACATCGCTTAAACAAGCAAATGTTATATTCTGAACTAAACCTGAACACTTACTTTGTCTCGTTCTGCAGACGTCGAACAAAAGTGACATCAGTCAGAATGCCTGAGACATTCTGCATTCCTTACAAATTACCTACCCCCCATTAGAAACTGGTTTTGTAACATTTAAAAAGGTTTATTACATACTCTGTTGGACTGTTACAGGAGCATAGCACAAAAGAATTACCTAGTTTCTAGGTTACTATTGCCCTTCACTATGTATTGGTTATATTCTAAAATGGTGCCAAATCACTCATTCCTTTAATACTAATTTCTGCCACAAGTATACGATACACCAGGTTTTGAAAGTAAATGAGATCAAGCTTTGGTCATCAGCATTGAATCAGCAAGTTAAAAGAGCAGGTAGATAATATTCATAATCTTCAGTAATTTTCAAAATTATTTTAGAATTGATATCTTTTGCAAAAATTGGGGTTGTTCACATGCCAAGAATAAGTAAGTAGAATTTTTTTTGCTTAAAGGATAAATTCTGACTGAAAATGTGAAGACAACTTAGTGTAGAAGAAATTTTACTAAAGCATTCAGTTACAAATTAAATGAAAGGTAACAGTCAAGTAATTCATTTTGACCTGTTAACATATGCTACACAAACTCAAGATGGCATTACACAGGAAAAATCTCTTTCATGCAGAAGATGGGAATTAAATAGCCGTCATTTCCAGGCCCTGCTGGAGAAGGAAGTTAATGAAGAAGTCCCTACTGTTACTGCCCAGGCTGCGCTCTGTGTGGCAGCCTTTCAGCCACTACCTGTGAGAAGGTTATTAAAGCTGCAGTAATGGGGTATTTAACATATATCACTGGGGCTATGAACAGAGGACCCTGTCATATCTTCTAGCATATGTATGAAAACAGAATTTTTCACCTTAGTGCAAATACACATTTATTTGTTTAAATAACGACTCAACAAATCATCAAACCCAGCATTAATAAAAGCAAAGCCAGCCTTAAAAGCATTAGTCAATTTGTCTCAGTTCTTAAATTTGAATTTCCAGTTCTTCATTGTTTCCTTAGAAACATCTCTTTGGTCAATAAGGAACTTTATGAACTCCTGTAATTGTCTGTAAAAGCTGTTATTGACACCAGTTAAAAGGCAGGTAAGAGCAGCTAAACTGCTGGTAAACAAACAGCCTTCAAGGAGAAAGGCAAGTGTCTATTGCTTATTTAGCGTACAGTACAAGTGTTCGGTATGGTATACAGTTCAAGAGGTAAAGAAATTAAATGGGAACACTATCACACACCCCCAAAGATACTGAAGCCACTTGGTAAAATAACTTGGCAGACAATATAAGAAAAAGGAGGAGGGACCCAGAGGCAGCAAATGAGGCTAGATACACATTTTGACATAAATCTTTCAAGAGTGGGTGCAAATTTTGCTCTGCCAAATTGCTGTAAAGCTGTAATGTGCTCCAAAGAGCCTGCTTCATAGGTAGGATTTCTGGATATCTGACTGAGATTTAGAGAGAAGCTCTTTAATTTATGGTTATTGTAGATAATTTTTAAATGTAGGAAGGAATCTATAATCTATTGATGTTTCTTCTCTTTTCCTGAAGCTCTGCAGAGGTAGAGTACGAGGTGAGGATGACCATCCAAAAATTTTATTAGGACCTCTGAATGGTTGGGTAGCTGGAGAATATTGAGACCCTACGTCTAGAGCCTCTATAGACTAGCACAAACTTGCAGAAACCAACTGCCAGTTCTAATGCTTTATTCAGGATATTTACAAAGCAGAGGCCCAGTTCGTTAAAGATCAAAATGCATTCATTGAAGGAGAAGTTTTACATATTTAGTAAAAAACTAGAATCACTGTGTTCACAGCTTAATAAGATGAAGAATGGTGATTTTGTGTCATATTTTATTTTTTGATAGAAATCATTCCTGCTGTTCCAACAGTAGACCTGTAGACCTGTGTTTAAACCATGTATTTATTACTCTACAGGATATTTTCCGATTAGCTCCATAAACACTGTAACTAGATCAGTTAAAAAACCACACAGAAAACACTTACATTTTGTCATGAAACATGTCACAGCTTTATTTTAGCTGTTGTAAAGGGGTTAAACTCTGCTGAAGAGGAAAGCAGTGCTTCAGCAAATGAACTCGATTTTCTTTCCTAGCTATACAAACTGTTGCATATATTTTCCCCTCTAGCTATCTCATTTTCATTGTTTCACACTACCGCCCTGAATAGTAATTTGGCTTTGAATAATTCCCCTCATCATAATGCAGATATCAACACCAAACGATACAGGCACAAGCTACAGTGTGTGCAGCAGCTTTGGTTTAAAATGCAGACTCTTGTATACAGAACCAGTGGAGCATGTGGGTTTTATTTTTCAGCTGTTTCCAACAGATTGAAAATTCCACAGGCTACAGAGTCTTGAATAATTTAGAAGGCTGCTTGGAATATTCCTTAGCTAGAAAAAAATATATAAAGAGCAGATAAATTCACTTCATTTTACTTTGCTGGGTAGATCAAATTCCTAAATAGTAGTGTCTTCCCAGGGCGCAGAGACTAAGAAGGTAAAACAGGCCAGTTTAGGAGAACATATCGATTCATTACGTTAATGATGAACAGGAGCAACTTCATCCTCGAAAAAGACCAGCAGCAGGACTATTATAGTGCCTCTGTGACAGGAGAAAAATAACACTAAGCTGTAGGACTTGCTTGACTACTCAGAACTGACAAAACTCAGGCAGATGTAGAATAGACAAGCCTGCAACTGCTTTAACAGCACGATGTTGGAGAACCAAACACTATGCAGTTTTTAGTTGGAAAGAAATGACTAAACGTATTTATTCAAATGCATTGGTGATTTAAGTTAAATGTCTAAAAAATGTAAGTTAAATGCTTTAAAAAATCTATTATTTATGGGCCTCTAGTGAGTAAAAGAACATTCACCCATCAAGGGAGAAAGTTATGGTCAGATTTCTTGTTATGCGTCTTTTTTCATCTCCTTTGCATATGTCTTCCCTCAGCTGGAGCCAAATTCAGAAATGTTATTTATGTTGCACATATTTTTTCAAACAGCTATTTTACAAAAGAGAAAAAATATGCTAAAAAGTCCCATTAAAAAAAAAAAATCCTCTCCGAATCCTGTTTGTCTAGATTATGTTCTAGTGAATAAACCAGCAGGACTTTATAGTCTTTTTTCATGATCAAGCCCAAATATTCAGCCCTGTCCTCCCCAATGCCAGCAGCTCCCACTGAATCTCACAACTGGCACCAAGTACTTGTTCCAGAGGCAGAATCTGGAAACTTTCTCTTACGCTAAAGTCCAGGTTGCTGTGAAAGAGAAATATACTTCAGTCAGATCAAATGCCTGCTTGACTCTCAGTCAAGCGATTCAATACACTACAAAATACACAAGTAAGAGCTTTCTATGCAGTTTATGTTTTGCAAACATTTGCAAGTCCTAGACTGCAGCTCTAGCAAGAGGCTGAGAAGGAACTGAACTGCTGTAGCAATACCGCTTTTTCTCTGAAGAATTCCTCTGGGGCTTTCCTCACTTAGAACTGTCAAATCCCATGGCTCTGAGCATATGACTTACTCCATTAGACCTCAGTTTATGCACTTTCTCACCTCTGCCAGAGTCTGCAATTTGTGTGTTGCAGTTCTGGATTTTCCTCTAGCCCTTTGCTGTGCCTAGTTCATGGGATTTCGGAAGGAGCAGATATGGCAGCAATGTACATTTTTTGGGCAGCTGCCTAGCAGCTCTGCATCATCCCACAAACACAGAAATCTATGATATGACCTTGAGCATGCCAGATGCACAACCTTCTCCCTCATCAGCTAGAGGCTCATGAGTCAGCGTCAGTATCTGTTAAAAGATTCATGCTCCCAGCATCGACCAAAGTAAGCAAAGGGGATATAATTTATCAAATCTCTCCACATCTAATTAGACAGTGCTTGCACTCACATGAAGCCTACCAGAAGCAAACTACCAACACTTTCTGAGAACTGGTAACTAGTCACCAACTTGTCTGCAATGTTCCCCTGCTCCAAGTGGTGAATACATCTGAATCACTGACTGAGGGAGGAACGCCTGCGGTCCTAGCTTTGCTTCTGAAACTGAGGTGCACTGAGAGTGGAAGCTCTGCACATCATCCAAAAGCCACAGCAAAAGTCAGGCAGTTCACCTCCTCTGTTTCTCGAAGCCATGATGGAAGGAAAGGGCTACATTTTGCGTAGGTTCTCGGCTTTAGTAGTGACTCCCATTTCAAGCCTTAGTGGTGCTTTTAGTAGTTTTACTTCGTTTTGTGACACATTCCTAGGACTAATGAAAGCGCAAAATAAAAGTAGCTGAAAACTGTAAACTGAGGGAAACCACATTAACTTACGCATCCACCTGGTAAGCGCTGTTACTCTTTCTTGCATCTTTCTTAGCAGAAGATAGTTACTTTCTATTGCTCAAACCACTTCATTGTTTCATTAGCTCTTATACCGATCATTTAAAATGACGTGAAAAACCATTAAGGCATAACTTCTGTTAAGTGGGGAATTTATCTTCATCACCATAGCCTAAAAGTGATGCCTTAGTTGAATTTGCTGCAAAAGCTGCACTACCAAGTATTGTAACGTTACGTATTCTTTACTTGGATGATCGCTTGTATGTTCAGAAGAAAAATAAGCTTAGTGGTGTATGAAGACATAGAACTCCCCAGGCATTTTGACTAATTAAGCAGGTAATTCCAACACAAAGGAAATGGGTATGGAGATGAGCCTCCATTTGGAATCTGTAAGAACAGTTAATGCATTAAAAAGTGGCACATTGGTTGTGAAGATAAGATGCTCATATACAAACATCCTGGCACTCCAGTTAGCCACTATCAATACTTCTTAAATTAAGAAACAAACTAAAAGCTATATAAACTGAAAGGAATAAGGAATTAGGTTTCATGAGCGGTCATTTCCATGTGGGACTAAAAGCCTTTAGTACACTGCATGATGACTGTTTGCAAATACCAACAATCAAAGCAAGTTCCCATTCTGGAAGCTGTCTTCAACTCTTCCTTTGGCTAACATCGATCTCAGTGGAATTAGAAGGAAAATAACGACAGCTTTAAGAACTGGCAATGATGCAAGCCTGCATGCTTACGGAACAGGTAAGTGTTGATGCTGGAAGATGATGTGCAGCAAATATGTGTTCGGGGGTTTTTTATTATCTATGTACAAAGGGACTAAAGAGTGCGTTTGCATTCCTAATACTGACAAATAAAACCACGGAGTGCTTCTTAAGATAACTTTATCTTGGTGTCACTAAGCTGCTAAATGTTATTATCATACTGGGAAAGATCATAGCACAGCAATTAAATTAACTGCGAGTATGTTTCTCAGCTGGGGCTGCTGTGTCAAGTATAGAAAATAACTTTAAAATTAGTTCTCAATTTCACTTACCATTCTCTGGACACAAAGACATGAAGCCTGAACCTGGAAAGTTCATGTCTTCCTTCTCCTCAGCGTCTCTCTCTCATGGTCACAGATACGGATTAGTTTAAAATAAGCAGCCTAACCAACAAGAATCCTGTACTGCAGGATAAGCTAAAGAGTTTTCTGTGAGTTTCTAGCACTAAAGGAAGCACCAATGGTATATAGCAATGTGTTTAGTTAGAAATAATACCATTCCTTCTACAGGGGGATAACAAAAGCTATGAGATCTTTTAATAATTGGTGTTTTGCTTAAAGTCCAGAGTCCAGGGATTTAAGCTTTCATTTACAAGAAAAAATGTACCCCTCATGATTGCAGAGAAAAGTGTAAATCATAACTCAGGTGTTTCCTTAAACAAAATAAAGAAAGAATTGAAATAAATCCCATGAATCACAGAGAAAAGCCCATAATTTTACAGGATGATGGGTGAGGGGAGAGAAGAGAAGGGATACAGAAGTTTGCACAGTATTAAATGTATTTGAGCTCCATATAACTGTATTTCTGATGTAATGGATTTTAAACATCATTGACAGGGAAGCCTAAGCAAACAGAAGACCAGTCTGAGTGGTTATAATATTGCTAACATTTGCATTTCACTTTCACATGCTGCATCACAGTAACAAGAACACAGAACAAGACCAGAATATCCTAACTCCATCCTGTGAAATCTTCCCAGCTTCCAAAATCAGTGTTCTTTTCCCTTTGTAATGAAAGCAGGCAAAGACTTTCAATACTTTCATAGGAACACAAGGGTTTAGGAAAATCTGATGCAACTCCCAGCTCTAATATCTGAATATGATGGATTATGGGTATTTACTCTGGATTTTCACCCTACACCACCCTAAATCAGGCAGAGCATGGTGCTAAATGGGCTTTTCCACACAGCATGTCATTTTCAAGCTGTAGTCATCCAGCAGGCTGTAACTTGGTCTTCAGATACCTCCTTCAGCCTATTTCTCAGAATTTTCACATTATCCAACAACTTTATTGAAGATTTAATTTCTGCAAACTAGGTCTACATGTTATCCAGCAATATTACTGCTGTCACTTAAGAACCTTTTTTCTTCCTGTGTAAGTAAGGTTTAAATCCTAGAAGAAAAGTTTGTATTCTAGGCCTGTGTGTAGCAAGAAGGGTGTAGCAGACTTCCACATCGCTGGTTTCTTCTTCCTTGAAAAGCCAGCTTGCAAGGACCCAATACCTACCACCAGAATCCACCAGAGTAACACATCAGAATATCATGGAATCATAGAATTGCTTGAGTTGGAAGAGACACTAAAGATCATTTAATTCCAAACCCCTTGACATGGGCAGGGACACCTCCCACTAGACCAGGTTGCTCAGAGCCTCATTCAGCCTGGTCTTAAACACTTCCAGGGATGAGGCATCCATAAGTTCTCTGGGCAATCCGTTCCAGTGTCTCACCACTCTCATAGGAAAGAACTTCCTCATAAAGTCTAATCTAAATCTACCCTGCTCTAGTTTAAAACCATTGTACCTTGTCCTGTCACCACATGCCCTTAAAAAAAGTCCCTCTCCAGCTTTCCTATAGGTCCCCTTCAGATATTGGAAAGCTGCTATAAGGTCTTCCTGGAGCCTTCTCTTCTCCAGGCTGAACAGATCCAACTCCTTCAGCTTGTTCTCATAGAGGAGGTGCTCCAGCTCTCTGATGATCTTTGTGGCCCTCCTCTGGACCCTCTCCAACAGATCAATTTTCTTCTTATCTTGGAGGCTCTAGAGCTGGGCGCAGTACTCCAGGTGGGGTCTCACAAGAGCAGAGCAGAGGGACAAAATCACTTCCCTTGATCTGTAGAAACAACCTTTGAAATAAGTCTTTTGATCTTTTTGGGCTGCCAGCGCACATCGCCGGCTCATTGCTGCTTATGTTTGGGATTTTTTTTCCCTCTTGTTGGCTAGGCAGTATTTCCCTCTACTGACAGTCTTTTCAGCCTGACCAAGCCAAACGCAAAACTAAGTTTTATAATATAACTGTCCTGCTTCCAGTAGCCAAGTTAAACTGCCCAGACATAGCAGGGCACCTCCATGCTGCACTGCATGGTACTGGGTATGCAGTGACTAATTACCAGCATAGAGGGAAGAAAGACATTTAAACAAATCATCTTCTTACAATAAACTCACTTGTTCAGCAAATAGAGACTGAAAGAGCCTTTGAAGCTAAGAGGGGCAGGATGAATGTCTTTGGTGGTTTGGGGCATATATTCAAAGAGTTTTGAAAATGTAGCGGACATGAAAAGTTACCTTGAAAGCAAACAGAAGGAGCCAGTCCACTAATAGGCCTCAAAAGCACAGCCATTAAGGATCTTGTAATGTTTTATTTGGGAAAGCTGGTAAGTGCCAAATCAATGAAGATGTAATTTTGGGTCACTCATTTCTAAGTAAAAATGCAGCAAAGGTACTCTGCTCATTTTTTTTTTTTTAAAAAAAAAAGATCGACACATATAAGTAGGTAAAAAAATACCGTCTACTGTTCTATACCAAATGCTACTTTTTGAATAATCCATGTACAGCATTAAGCCACAGAAGATTTCACAATTCTACAATAAAGAAGAAGGAGAAGCTGAAAGCACGGAAATTAGATACAACTGCATGTCACAGCATGAAAATAATACGTATATATACGTGTATATATATATAAAAGGGGTCTTTTCTCTTTCATGGTCCTGCTGAAGAAAGCAAGAACACTAGGCATCACTAGGGTCCAAAAGCTTCCCATAGAGATGAGAATCCTGATAGATTTCAAAGAACTACCATCTGCCTGTGCTCTTTTGTTCAAGCCAGAAGACTGTTCTTAGCAAAGATGAAACAGATCAGATCCTCTGGCACGAGTAAAATTGCTGAGAGATACATCTTTGCTATTTCCTGACATCAGTCCTGATTTTCCCATCCTCAGATGGCACAGCTTTAGGGTTACTCTGGCATTATGTAAGAAAGCCCCAGATGGTTTTCACAGCTTCCAGATAAGCTCTTTGCCTTATCCAGGCACAGCCATTGTGCCAGTATCTGAGAAAGCTGTGATGTAGAGCTGACTGTTGTTTTTGCAGCAACAACAGTTGCCAATATTTACTCAAGGAAGAGGAGTGGCAGATGGTTACAAATGAGTCATTGGTAAATAATGCAAGAACATTTTTTAGCTAACCCTGAAGCAATCCCTTGGGACTGCTGAAGAGCCCCATGAGACACACGATATCTATCCCATGGACTTAGTTTTAAGGAGAGCCTAGTTACAAACATGGAAGTGGAATGTTGATTTGAAGTGAATTTTATAGTGCTCTTTTGTCTCATCTCTATGCTTCCAAATAATTTTTTATTAATTACGTTTGCAAATGTTTGTCGTTGAAGTTAGAAGGCACCCCTGGAAGCTCAAATCAGGCTCCATAGTACCATTAACTCATAAATAATTTCCTACACATAAGTGAGTGGTTTGGGTTTTTTCCCTAAATTAAACATTGCAATATATGCATAGTTAAAATCAGATATAATAGCAGCTGAACTACTGAGCTGAGCAAATAACTGTGTCAATGTGGTGTGACTCATTCCTTAAATATAAAAATTCTCATAATTTTGAGTAGTAAGAGGCCAGCACGCTGATCTATTGAAGTACATTCATTTTGTCTCCTCCAGTACCTACTGCTTATGGATTCAGGCTTAAGACAGCATAAGCAAAAAATGAGAAAGTCTAAAACAAATATATATGAGTCACCAGTTAGGGAGTTAGTAGGATTTTACTGGGAGTTCCCATTCATTGTGATAGAAAGATTTCAAAATGAAGGCAAGTGAAAGCAAGGCCAGATAAATGAAATGTCAATTATGATTCCTGTTTAGAAATACAGTATATCTCTTGAACATCCCTTCATTCTGCTTCCTTCAGTGGATTGACACATATTGTCCTCCTTGACTGATAAGCCCCAGGCACGATGGGCTCAGCAGTATGTTGGGATTTCTGTAAATTCAGATCCATCCGATATCATCTTTAACCATCAACTAGCCACACTATGCCTTAGTTGTTTCTTTACAAGTTTATGTCTCATCAGTAGTATAGATCCACATAACAGAAGCATATGTGGAAATTTTCAGACTCAACACAAACACAATTTTAACCAATTTATCGTTTAATGAAGTAGAGGAAGTTTCTCAGAAATGGAAACATTCGCCCTTTCAGACTCTTCACTTGTTCTTTGGTCAGCTCTGGTTTAGATCTGAAATTTGGTGCTGCTGCTGCCTAGCAGCACGTACACAAGGCAGCAACAAAAAGGAGTTCTACTGATGACTAGAAAGCCCCAGCTCAGCGTAAAGTCATTGTAAACTTAGCTAAATGAACTAGCATTGCTCATCAGTCATCCAGAATTAGTATTACACTGCTGAGTGGCTGAAGAACACAATGGCTCATTATCAGACAAAATATAAAATCAGAGCTATTAGAACTCTGCCGTTTTTTCTACAATCAGAAGTGGAGCTTTGTATTTTACAGGGGATAAGATGCGCTGTTACTCTGAGAATATCCAACAGCTAAAGAGCTATAGAAACTCTATTCTCTTTTGCCAGGACTAACACCTCACACAGAAAGAAATATTTAGCCATTGGTGAATAACAAAAATCATGAGGAAAACCCACAAACCACAGCCCTGTTGTACTGTCCATTGGTTTTTGTCAGTCATCTTTCCCACCTTTATCCACCTACTTTGACATCTGTGTACATCTTTCCTGTGCATTTGCCACACACACTTCTATGCCACCTGATGCTTGGCTTCCTGTATGAAATGAAAGCAGAGATTCTTCTACAAGCACGAAGTGTGTACTCAGATCTGGAAGGCAATGTTACCTCTTAGAGTTATTGCACCATCTCACAAATGGAAAAAATAGTATCTCGTAGTCAAGGTAAAACTGTATTTCCTGAAGCTGAACTATGAACATGATTTTTAAAATTTTCAGCTTACAAAATCCAAGCACACTCAGATTTCTCCCCCAGAAACAGTCTCCCTATTGGTAATTGCATCTTTCTCCAGATGACTAAGAAATTACAGCTTAGTGGCTGCAGAAGCAAATTACTGTACAGATAGTGCTCGGGTTGAAGAGACAGAAAGAGTGATGTATTCACTTTATAATTGGCTGGCACTTGCTATTGACCATGTAAGTCCTCCACCATGACATGCTGATTAGTGTGCACTGTAATTTATCAGCCAGCTGTTCCAGGCTGGAATTCTGTGCCTTGTAAATGCCATTTTTAAGTACTGTTGCTACATGCTAAACTATCGTTTGAGAGTTCAAAGTGCAGAAAGCACCTAAATCATCACGAGCAAGAAAAGAAAGTATCATTCATTAAAAAATGTATCTGTTTAAATACACATTCCTAAAGGGCAAAATATAGTCAGGTAGGTTGCTAAAACTGCTAGATATTAATGAACACAAAGCTGCAAGTACCACACCATATTTGTGGAGATTCCTGCAACAGATGCCCTTTACGAAGTGTCCCTGACAGCCCAGCAGCATTATCAACACAATTACAAAGGCATTGATAAAATAAAGCTACGATTTACAGCAAGCAAGGGCAACAGAATGAAGCCAGCTCCACAGCACTGCAGTAAGCCTACCCAGTTTCATCAGCATGTGTCAAAATAAGGATCCTGAATATGACTTTGAACAGAAACCTAGGAAATTGAGGTTAGTGTGTATCCTGCCTGTTCTCCTCCTTCTCTTCAATTAATTTGAGATGGAAATAAGCAGCAACACTGTGGCCTGCAAAAATAACTAATGTGAGGGCTGCAGTCCTGATGCAAGAAATTTTGTAGCAGAAAGAGAATAGCTGTGTACAAGACACTAGTCTCATGTAAACAATATTTAGTAATAGCAGTGCTCCAGCTTGCATGTTTCTCTATTCAACTGTAATCTTCTACTACTTTGCTACTTCGACACCAATAATCTTCAGATTTTGAATCCTCACTGACTTCAGGTCAGATATTGTGCAAAGAGAGACAACAGTGAAAAAAGCTAGGAAAAGAGACAGAGTTCTACAAAGTACAGAATAGTTTAAGGAAAACAACAACAGCAGCAACAACAAGAAAATAACGTTCTATTTTGTTACATTCTGGTCACTAGGAACCACCACACATATGAGAGGCAGAAGTGGGAAAGGCAAAATTTTGCTTGTGGCTGGTTCAGCCTTTCTATGATTGAGTTCTAAGACTTCTCTCTTCCTCTGCCATAACAGATAGGCTCTTTAATTGCAAGTTTATAAGCTTAAATACGTATTTCAATGCCATTCATCACTATGGCATTTGGATGGCTTTTGAGAAATACACCAGTAAAGCAAAATTATCACTCTGACCACTGCCTTCCTGGAGTGTTCAAGACTGTCACAACCTTCAGCAGAGAATGTCCAGGGCCTAAAACTGCAGAAAACTTGTTCTTAAGAAGGAAAAAGGTACACCTGAACAGACCATACATAATGCCACACCGCCAAGACCTTGCAATCTGATGAATACTGTCTTTGGGGCAGAGGAAGGTTAATTGAAAACAAAACATTTAAAGTAACGATTGAAAAACCCCAAACTAGTCAAAATTAGATGGCTTGTACTTTGATAAATCTACAGTAATAAAAATATGAAAGAGTTTTAGCTCCAAGCTGTTAACAGTAGGAAAACAAGACTCACATTCCTGGGCGGGCCAGACAACTGCTGAAATTTAACATATATGGTAATTTAATTGAAACATTACTACAGGTTTGGGAACAAATAATTCAGTTCTGGAAAAGTCTTTTCTTTAGTAGAAAAGAAAGAAATAATATTTCAGTGCTGAACCACAACTTCCCTGACATTCTTACCCCATTTGTTCTGTTTTCTAAGAATTACCAAAATTAAAAAAGAAAAAAAAAAAAAGAGGAACTTAATAACTGAAAACAAGCTTGTGTTTGGTTACCATTTAAAATATCAGTATGTCTGGATCCATTCATTCAGAATGGATTGGTTCTTGTTTCTGTACTTTCATGCTCACAAAACATGAAGAGTTCCCAGATGTATTACTACTATTTTTAAGTAGAATTACACCAAAGAGTCCTTTGATTCTTGATTCTGCAACTGCACCATAGTAAAGCATCTCAGATATTTGTCCTCCACAAAACCCTGTTTCCAGAATAAAGCAAACAAGATATGATAAATACTTGTGTGTATTTAAGTGACTGTGTCAGGACAGCAAATACCTGAGACTACATCTTTTGCACTCTCAGCCTGAGATGGCTGTTTTGGATACCAAGAGTGAGGACGTACAGCGACACATACTCTGTTGCTGATGTAGAGGGACTGCTTGCTGCCCCAGTGGATGCAATTCACAGTGTCTTAGTGGCTTCCCTAGAGTTCAGTCTTATGTTTGAGACACTGAAAAATTAACCATATCCTTTCATTTGAGCAAGTTACCTAAACAGTGTACCTCAAAACTTTTTCACTTCTCTCCGCGCCTTGTACTAAGAAATATCCTGTCTTTCTACACAGGATAAGAGTTGTGCCTGCTCTGACACAAAGCCAGGCTGAAGGCAACAGAAAGCACTGGCATTGGCAGGGTGTCCCTACTCAGCTCAAACCTTTTGACTCTTGTTTGCAAGTCATCAACCCTTCTATTTCTGTACAAGCTGCATAATCTCTGATGGCATAAGATAGTTCTGGTGTCTTGCTTGCTCGGGTCTCCAGATGCCTCACGTCGGTGGTCTGTCTGTTACACTTCAAAACAACCCATTTCTTCATGTAGCTTAGGGTCACCTGACGAAAATACACATATTTGAGGACAGTTGCAGTTGCATTGTATGCCCACATTGGAATGTGCCCTCTTCTGACTATACAACAAAAAAGTTAAAAGAGCGTTGTGTTTTACTTGACTAGTAGACTTCATAAGTTTATCCTTATAAACAGTGATGTTTGATAGGTGCTTCTCGTTTGCAAACTGATATATGAAGTACCGCATTTAGAATGAAATGCACAGCACTATCCAAAAGCAATGCAAAACTCAAACTCTGCCATGAGTATTATTAGCACTCAGTGACCCTATGTAAGCTTAAATGAGCAATTTTATCTATATATCGCAACTGTGGGGGCACTAAATACACTGTGCAAATTCAAGAAGAGGTGTGTACTACTTCATCCCACAGTTTATTCTACAGCACCAAAGGGTAGATTTATTTGCCTGTGTTGTTAGGGTAGGCATCCAAAAACCCCACACAGGAGCACCCCACATACAATGCTCTCTCTTTCACAGAAATTTTTGCTTTGATTTAGTTTGGGGTTTTTTTGTTTTTTTTGGTTTGTTTGTTGTTTTTTTCTTGTCTGCTATAGTAGTAACACATGGAAAAGGACAAATATATTTCTGCTTGGAGTTTCCTGATCAAAGCTGCCTGCATTCATATGACATTGTACTTGCCCAGTAAAGTCACCTGCTTTTAGGACATGCCAGAATTACTGTGTATGCATAGCTGTTTTACTCAACACTTTCCAGAATGCCTGTGACAATAAGCACACCCAGGGTTTCTGGGAGTGCAAACCAAGATCAGAGCTGTTGGGCACTTACAACAGTGTCCAGTTCACGTATTTCATATATTCTTTGGTATATTTGCATTGGGCTTGTTTGGAAAAAGTGTAATAGAAGTACAGGGTCATTGTTATGTTTTTAATTGTTTTTTAGTTTCAGCCAAAACCAGAATTGCCATTTTTATTTATACATTTCATCCATACACAACGAAGCTCAGAATTTAACACAGTCAGACCCATTGCGTACAGGTGATATCATTCTCAAGGCTGGAATATTTATTTACATGTGGGCTGGCTTGTTTACATTAGTTTCAAAGCAGCTGAACAAAAAGCAAACTAGCAGAAAATAGAGAAAAGTGTAAGTAAAAGAAAACCAAGAGAAATACTGAAGAAACTTCTTCCAGGACAAACAGCAAAACAGTGATGATGCTGGAGTCCTAAGACTCAGCAAGTTTTAGATTTGGAGCTCCAAGCTCAAGCAGAATATGCTTCTATCTCTCAGCTCAAAAAATTGTAGATTCAATTCAAAATAATTTATATTATCCTCTACCTACTGTCAGGCTTCCCATTGTACGGATTGTTCAAGGATAACCTAGCAGTGATTCATATAATCAGCAAGAAAAATCATAAATAGCAACAATTACGGTTGATATAATTTGGTGCTGGTGCCAGGAGGAGGCTGCCTGCCAAGGGGAACATTCCTTGCAACTTAGTCCTACAACGTGCTGGCAGCCAGCAGCGCCTGGAACAAATCCGATATTCTGCTCAGTCGGGCTGCTTCCAGGGTGCCAGCAAGGCAGCGCAACACAGGGGGGATTCAGGGAGCCCCTCCAGGGTGCACGGAAAAGGGGGCATTCCCTCTTCGTTCATACAAAGGAGGCTTTGTGATACCTGGAAGTGTTTTGCTGAAGTTTCTGATGTAAGGCACAGGAAGAAAAAAACACACTGGGGAGGTCAAGCTCTGCTTCTCAGACTTTTGTTTTCATCTGTTACCATGCCTTAAACTAAACTATTCCATTTTACTAAAAATACTGCATTTCACAGTGAGGAATGCGTCAAGATTTTTAGCATCCACCTCCATGATAGAACCAACAGCTAGCACAGATGATTGTTTCGGGATGTAAAGCATATTGCAGCTTTTGGATGTGTAAGCATCAGATTTTGCGTACTGTAGCAGGAGAGGCACTTATAAGAGAAGGCATTTAAAACTAAAGCAAGTCTGTGTTAAGGGTAGTTCATTCTGGAGTCTCCCAAAGGTTAAGGGCAATTTCTTTAAATTCTTGACTTCCATCAGGGAAAAATGCAAGACTACCCCGTTGAAGGTTGAACTGCCTCTCCATTTCTGGGTATAGCATTTCCTGATACTTTTTTTCATGTATGGTAAGAGGCAGCAATATGCTTGCCTAGTAACTTAGTATCAGATTAGGACAGTGAATATTTTATTTCACACTAAGCAAGCACAGAGTTCCCTATTCTGGCAAGTTCAGACAATTTCAGATTCTCTGAGTCTGCATGGCCTCATTTACCAGGATGATTGATTGCATTTGACTCTTCATGACCTTAAAAGAGTATTCAAAGAACAATTTCCGTCAGCAGCTAGAAGTTGTAATTTGTTCAGCAAAAGACAGTAACTTCTTCTGTTAGAGAATTTAGTGGAAACATACGTTATGTTCTGTAATGTGCTTGATTTTAACTAAATACAAGAAAAGCGAAAAAAAAAAGTTCCTTTTTTGTCACCATTTATTCTTCTTAAAATTTACCTGCGTTAATGATCTCCATCTTGATTCAAGTCATAAGTTTAAAGTTAAAGATGGGGAATCTTTTGTCAGAAGATACTAAGTATCACTGAAACTCTGTAGAACTTACCAGATTTAATAACCACTAGGTTCATGATTACAGTTTTTCTACTTTAGAATTTTTTTGACTGTTAAAATCATTAAAGGTCTTGGTTTCAACCTGATATTAAATAGAAACTGAAAACAGGAAAAAAAAATCATAAACAAGGAAGTATTTTTTCAGAAATTTAGGCACCTTAGAACTTTAAGCAGCTCTGCTAGGGGAACTCTCCCTTCTCTCCAGTGTGATAGCACAACAATGGTGACACCTCCAAGTGCTCAGGTTTGGAAAGAAGGTTGCAGTGTTGAAATGTGCTCTACATACAAGAGTCGATGACATGAAACTTTCTTCTGCTCCTGTCTCAAAGTCTTTTTATATGAAGCATTGACTATTCTGAACTTAGGCATGTTATTCCATTTCACTGCTGCTGTCCTGTATTCCAATCTCTTGTTATGTTACCTTGAAAATTATGACACGATTTGCTGAGTCCTTTCTTGAAGGGAGATTTTGTGATGTTTGATTCATGGAGGATTCTTTTAAGCTAGACATTGGATAACTTGACTACATGCTTCATAGGTCTTTTCCTAGAAAAGATGATTTAAAAATATGCAAGCAATGTATCTTAGTTAATTAAACACATCTATACCTCAATAAAAGCAATATTGTAGCTGGTTGATGTTACAAACGTCTTTGCTAAAAAGTTTTCTTTGCAGTTATCATTATCATCTTTAATACAGGAAGAGCCTTGAAATGTATTAAGTCCTGAAAGCAGAACACTGAACGTGTCTGGATAGAGATGTAGCTTTTTCAAGCCTAAAAAGAAAAGTATTTGAAAGGATTGAATAGCTCAAAGGATTAGCAATGAAAGATAGGCGCTTTCACATATAAACTTGTCTGAGTTCATCCAAATTCAACAACAACTTAGGTCATCGAATTAAAAGGAGCTTTGGTGGTTCACTGGAAGCAAGTCTGTGGCTCTCAGCCCAGTTTCTAGAGAAAAGATACTCATCGAGAACATGCCTCTATTTGGCATTCGTACTGGATGTTTCAAAAAAGACCAAGAAATGAAAAAACACAGAGCAGTTCCCTTAAAAAATGTGACATTAGTGGCCAACCTAGAATAACGTGTGGGGAGCACAACCACCCTTTTTCCAGTTGTGGATATGCAATGCAATCCATGAATAAAAGCATATTTTTATAGTATTACTAATGCAGATTTTTCTAAAACTATGTAATTTATTCAGTAAGTGGGAAGAAGAGTTCAGGTGGTTCACCACGCAATTCCTCATTTCTAAACTCAAACTCTGTTTATAGCATAATACAACTCGTGATTTTTCATCGTTGTCGTGGGCTTTCTTTTGCACAGTCCTTCCCCATAAAACTGGACCTAGATAAAGCTGGACTCTTTTCTTTCACTGTAAGAATGTATCATGCTTTTATAAGACACTACTTGCCTACACACATAGGGAACATTAGTGGGCCTCACGTGCTTGAGCAGGCAGTGGTGCTAAAGTCACTGAAGTCACTTTGATGAGTCACAACCAGAGCTGCTGGGGCAGAGATGGAGTGTGCAGGTCACTCCTCACCCACTTGGTCTGAGACAGTGAAAATTCCACAAGTATCAGGTCTCATTCTTGCTCAGCAGAGAAGCCAGTAGACAAGGCTATTGCATCCAGTTAGCAGCTTGACTTTCTGTGTAAAATTTCTTCAGTGTTTCTCCAAGTGTTAAAAACAAAGGTAGACATTAGGAATAAGGCACCGATTTTCTGAGAAGCTTTTAATAATAATATTAATAATATTTCTCCAAGCGAAAAAGGGGTAAAGGAAGAAAAAATGTTTTTTCCTTACATATCTTCTCATATATAAGCATATGAAAATTCTAGATATGTTCACATGGCTGTAAGCTTGCTGCGATCAGCAACTCCAAGGAGACAAACTGCATTTTCATGAAAAATCATTCTGTACATTTCTTTTCATCAAAGCAAACACAGACTGGCTATTGGGTGTCCTCTATTCATGATCCAGTTCTCTCAGTCTGCATGATCAAACTAAATCTGTGCCAAGAAATCAAATAATCTCCTCATGTAGGTGTTCTGAATACACAAACCCACACACATAATCAGGCTCTTTGCCTCTTCTGCTTTAAAAATGGGGGAGGGACAGGTTTAGAGCATTTTATAGCTGTGAATGCTTCCTGTATATCATTTTGCGGTACATTTGCACTCACCAAACCCAGGCTGACAGTAAAAATAACCCTCTTGAAGCGCAGACGCTAATTTGTCTACTAGGGTTTCCACCTGTTAACATTTTTCAGAGATGGGCCCTGTCTGGAAATAACCCTGTATTTCGTGATGAACTCTATGTGCTTTACTGGACAGAACCGATACGTGACTCATTGCTCTGAGATGTGTAAATATTAAACCTGTTTCAGCTATGGAGGCTTAGAGTTGTCTGACAATAAACAGACTTCAGCGCAGAGCTGAAAAAAGACCACAGAAATATGGACTCTTGAGATTTTTATTTTACCTGAAAGAAATGCTGGCTCTCTGAGAGTAATCTCAAGAAAAAAAGCACTGTAAGGAACATATCACTGAACAGGAGCAGCATGATCTGCTTTCTAGAAGATAAGAAGATGTTTGCATCAGTCTATAGGACATCTTAGTGATCTTTAAGCCATGCTTCTCTCTCCTGCAGGTCACAAAATCATAATAACAATCACTGGGAGAGTCACGTTTTTGGATCACTGTGGGATTTACACTGTGGGATTTACTCATGTGTTCTTGCATTACAAGTTTTGCTCTCAGGCTATTCTAAAGTTACCTGCAATAGTTTTGTGAAGGATTTCAAGACAGACAGGGGGAGATGGGGTGGGGGGAAATAGTCATATAGGAGGACATGATTTATTAAAGGATATTGTTATTTCCCTAACCATCATGATACCAAAATCATCACAGCAAATTAAGCAGAAGGATTAATAATGAACCAATAGTAAAACTCAATTGTTCCCTGTACCATGCTCTCAGTTCTTGTCTGTCTTTTCCAATTCTTATCAACTTACAATTTTCAAATCAAAATAAAATAAGATTAAAAAAAACAAAACAACACAAGGTTAATATAATATTCTCTGTCTTTTTCAGCATTATGTCACAACATCACAGAATTCTTTGGGTCAAACTTGTCAGACTTTAAACACTATTTGGTTACTGGGGTCATAAAATCATGGCAGTTATATATCAAGGAACATATTAAAGGCAGTGATTCTGATTAATGCAGAGATTGTAATTATCTTTGCCATGGAGACCAACTTCAGGGCAGGTAGGACTGCGCTGGGGAAGGGATCTGCAGCGAAAAGGGCCAACGGAAAGGTCTTTTGGGGGCTTTTGGAAGCCGGGAAAAGCCCTTTGCCTGTGCTAGGGGCTGTCAGTTGGTGGGTGGGCTGCTGAGAGAGCCTGGGCGGAGCCAACACCACCCGCCTTTGATCAGGCCACCAGGCTATAAGAAGCCTTAGGGAGGGCAGGATAGAGCACAGGGTGAGTGAGCAGTGCTTGAGTGTGATGCAGCTGGCTGCAGCTCATGGGGCAGGGCACTGAGGCTCTGCCAGTGTGCAAGGTAAGTTCAATCCCTCTAAGTGGTCAGAGGTCAAGGGTGCTCATCCCAACTGACCCTTGAGTTGCAAGGTATCAGTAGTTTGTAGAGATCCAACCATGGTTGCTACCTGGCTGAAGGCTGTTGTTAGAAATACTGTGGGCACCCAGACAGAGGCTTCACACAAACATGTAGGTGTTCAGGCCCCTGGCTGCAGAGAGTGCCGGAGCCTGGCACTTGCAATAGAGAGTAGCGGAGACAATACCTGTGTCAGATGTGACCAGTTAAATGATCAGGTGGCTGAGCTGAAGGATGAAGTGGAGAGGTTGAGGAGTATCAGGCAGTGCAGGAGGGAGATTGACTGGTGGACCTACTCCCTGGGAGAAAGGAAACAGGTTGAGGCCTCACATAAATCCCCTCCCCTCTTGTCACCAGGCAGTAGGAGGGGACCTCAGAGAAGGAGGGGAATGGTCCCTGCATGGGGAAGCAGGTGAATCCCCTCACGGTCTCCCCCACCTTCCCAGCTACCCTTGCAGAACAGGTATGGGGTCCTGCAGGAGGAACTGGCTGTTGGAGAGGAGGACGGTTCACCTAGGCCAGAAAGGCCAGAAAGATCAAGTTGCCATAGACCCGACATCACAACTGGCTCCAAAAGGGTTATTGTTTTGGGTGACTGTCTACTGAGGGGGGCAGAGGGGCCAATATGCTGTCCTGACCCACTTCACAGGGAAGTCTGCTGCCTCCCTAGGGCATGGGTTAGGGATGCGTTGGACAAACTTCCTGCCCTAGCAAACCCCTTTGATTATTACCCCCTTTTAGTATTTCAGGTGGGTAGTGATGAAGTGGGTAGAAAGAGCGTAAAATTAATTAAAAGAAATTTTAGAGCCTTGGGACAGCTGCTTAAGGGATCAGGAATGCAAATTGTGTTCTCCTCTATCCCTTCAGTAGCAATTATGAATGAGGAAATTAACAGAAAGAGACAACAGGTCAACTCATGGCTCTGGGTTATCAGCAGGGCTTTGGGTTTTTTGATCATGGGTTGCTATACAAGACATCTGGCCTGCTGGTGGCAGGTGGGATGCACCTGTCCCAGAGTTGGAAAAGGATTTTGGGCAAGAGTTAGCAGAGCTCATTGGCAGGGCTTTAAACTAGATATGAAGAGGGAAGGAGAGATAACCGGACCTATTAGGCATAGGCTAATAAAGCAGATGTCATGGTAGGGGTCTGTTATAGACCACCTAACCAGGATGAAGAAGCTGATGAAGTGTTCTACAGACAGCTGTGTAAGGTCTTGGAATTGCTAGCCCTTGTTCTTGTGGGGGACTTCGACTTACCAGATGTCTGTTGGAAATACAGTACAGCGGACAGGAAGCAGTGCTGGAGATTCTTGGACGGTGTGGAAGATAACTTCCTAACACAACTGGTGACTGAGCCAACTACAGAATGCTCTCTAACTAGACCTGCTGTTTGTGAACAGAGAAGGACTAGTGGGAGATGTGAAGGTTGGTGGCCGTCTTGGGCAAAGCAACCATGAGATAGTTGAGATTTCAATCCTTAGAGAAGTAAAGTGGGAGGTCAGTAGTACTACCTCCTTCGACTTCAAGAAGGCAGACTTGGATATGTTTAGTAGATTGGTTGATAGTGTCCCTTGGGAGCTAGTCCTCAAAGACAAAGGAGTCCAGGAAGGCTGGACATTCCTCAAGAGGGAAATCCTCAAGGCGCAGGAGCTAGCTGTTCCTGTGTACCGTAAAACAAGCTGGCGTAGTAGAGGTCCGGCCTGGTTAAGCAGAGAGGTTTCGGGAGAACTTCAGAAAAAAAGGGCAGTCTATAAGCTATGGAAGAAGGGGCAGGCAACTCAGCAAGAGTACAAGGTTGTTGCAAGGTTATGTAGGGAGAAAATTAGGAAGGCCAGAGCTCAGCTAGAACTTAATCTGGCCAGCGTCATTAAAGATAATAAAGTTTCTATAATTATGTTAACAGTAAAAGAAGGGCTAAAAAGAATCTCCACCATCTACTGGATGCGAAAGGAAACCTCGTGACAAAGGACAAGGAAAAGGCTGAGCTGTTGAGTGCCCACTTTGCCTCAGTTTTTATCAGCAATGCCAGTTGCCACCTGAGAGTCCAGCTCCCTGAATTAGAAGATGAGGAGCAGTATGCAGCCCCCATTAT
>VWZK01004589.1:42738-56092 GCA_013396935.1 Baryphthengus martii | reverse complement strand
GTCATAGGCTGGACTTGATGATCTCGGAAGTCTATTCCAGCCTCAACAATTCTGTGATTCTGTGTTTCATGTAAGGAGGTGAAAACCTCATCATTTGAAGCACCCATAAGAACATCTTACATGGGAAAGATGGGAGAAATCCTCTTTCTTTCGATATGATCTTTAACTTAACTGTGCCATACTCCACATCAGCTTAAACGGTTTGGTTTTGGGGTTCAACATAAAATCATAAAGATTTGTTCATGGCTGCAAATCACCTTGATGAAAAGCAACCTGTAAATGACAGTGATAGCCGCTATATATAATAATTGTAAGATCATTAATGCCAATCAACTCACATATATGGATTATACATCTTGTTAAAGTGAGATCATTTTACAGTAAAATAAACTGGATTTATAGAGGTAATGATAGTGTTGATAAACTTAAGACTTCTTTAAGATATTTGACTTAGGGCACGTGTTTTCATGAAGGAAGAAGAGCAGCAAAACATCAGCTTGGATTATGACCTGACTAAACAGGGAACTGTCCAACCATCAGCACACAGTGACTCCCGGGCCTCCAGCAGAGCCAGTTTTCACACCCATGAAGTTCTCAGTCTTTCCTAAGGACCTGGAGAAAGTCACTAAATTATAACTGACTTTACAGCTCTGTCTGCAGGCTACGTCAAGTTGAAGGAGCATAGAATAATGAAGAGAGCAGGTCACAGCCAAACATACGGTACTGGAGCAGAGCACATGAGCTAAATTCATATGGTGAGACACTCACTTTTGTGAAGTAGAAACTCTGGAAAGTCCTTGAGCTTATTCTGGAGAATTAATTGTACCCAAAAATGGTTAATGAAATCCTGAGGTGCTCAGACCAGGCAATGGTTTGTGGAGGCATTGATAATTCTGCTTTTGGCTTTGGCAGAAATATTCCTGGTCAAAAATCCAAGGCAAACATAGACAGCTTGGAGACGACTTTGGTAACAAGAACTATTTGAGAATTGGAATATACACTTTTTTACAAAATCTTTTCTTGCTTCACAAAGAAGAATTTATCTGGTGACTTGGCCAGGGGCTGTAAGTGCCATTATGGAGAGAGCAAATGGAAAAGAGAATTTATCCATCTGCTGGACTGAGCCATGACAGCACCCAGCAACTGGAAAATGAAGCTAAACAAACTCAGATTATAAACAAGGTATAAATGCTTAACTCTGTGGGTAATCAGCCTGAGAGACTATTGCTTTGATAGATTCTCTATTGTTTTTAAAGCAAGGTGGATTATTTCCTAAAAAACCTGCTACTGTTTATGAGTTCACTATGGAATTCAGGGCAGTCCCAGGGCCTGACCTGTATACGTGGTCAGAATAAGGGATAATTTGACTTAATAAATTTATTCAGTACCTTACCATACACATGATTGCTCATGCACATGTTGCATTTCTTTCCCTCCAGCTTCATTGCCAGAGAAGTTCTCTTTCCATCGCTACCACCAAGATGTGCTGTCACAAGCTGGAGGTGATCCAGTCACCTTGCTAAAGCTAATGTTAGTTGTAACACTTTATCTACACCCCTAAAATCTACAAGAACATGCCTTTGGCTGCTAAATTACAAATTTCCCCATTAAAAGGATGTCTGGAACCTAGTTTCAACTCTCTTTGAAATTACAAACACAGTTGCATTCATTTTTTGACAGTCACTATTAACAGATGAATTCTAACTTCAGTCTAGCACCAGTGATGCTGATTGGCATCACTAAAACTGAGCAGGGAAGAGACACTCCAGTGTTTTGTACAGGGTTCAATTCTCATTCAGTGTGAACAAAACACTGTTAGTCTAAACTTCAGGTGGCCAGCTACACAAGTAGAGATTGGTGCTTTGAACTGCTCCTTTCCTGACTGATGAACTCTTACCCTCCTGGGTACCCACACAGAGACTAGTTCCTGATGCAATTGTGATCACTAGCAAAAATACAGTAGGAATATGTGAATTAACATTATGAGATCAATTCAGCTGCAGTTTCTGCCGGCTCTGCTTGAGCTGCAGAGCAGAAGATGAAGTGCTGAGTATTCAGTGATGCCAAACTGCCTGTGATCGCAGCCACACTCTTGGGAGACAGCATGTGGAGTGTATGCACTCTGCAGAGAAATCTCTCTTTGGGACAGGAATGGGCTGCAATGAATAGCACTGGTCTCTTGTGCTATGCAAAAGCAGGAGCAGACCATGCCTTCTCCATTTGTGCATCTCCTTTATATATCTGGTGTAGTGCCCTGGGAGCAAGTAAGGAGGAGTAAGATCCGGAGGAGATGTATAGGAGCCACAGAGGCTAAATCAAGCACTGGCATCAGAAGGAAGCTGTGGGTGAAAGTCTCTGAAGACACCCTCCTAGAGACACGGGCACCCATTGGCCAACGTGACTTGATGTCTCCACAGGTTTGTTGCTTGCTTGGGGGCCTGGACCAGGGATATTGCGCAAGAGAAACTGGCAGAAAATGAGAGATGCTCTGTTGGACCTGTTACTCATGACCAAGAAAAATGGGACAAAGACATGACAGTTAAAAGAAGTCTTGATTGCAGCAACCATGAGACTGTGAAGCTGAACAGCCCAAGAGCAATAAAAATAGCAGATCCTGGACTTCAGAAAAAAGGTTTAGTTTGTTCAGGGATCTGCTTGGCAGAATCCCATGGCAGACTGCTCTGGAGGCCTGAGGAGCCCATGGCACTTGGGTCATCTTCAAGGACACCAATCTCAAAGCACAAGAACGGCCCATTCTGATGACAGTCAGGCAGGTGTGGCAAAAGGCCAGCAAGCATGAAGAGCAAACTCCTAACTGAGCATTTTCCTCACAAAAAGGCAGAACTTAGAATGTGAAAGCAGGGCTGAGTCACTCAGAAGGATTATGGAAACGTCGTGCTGCTACCATTTCAACTCCATCTTTATTTTGCTTTGGTGGATCATTATAAGGGCAGACTTGACGCTACAGAAGGACATCAAGCCATGAGGGATAGGAGGCATTGCAGCACAAAGGCTTTACTCAAAATGCGGGAGAGTAAGTTGGGAGGAGGGTCTCCTGAGCTAGCACGACTAACATCAGGACTACATGTATGTGGAATGAGATGTACCTAACTGAGATGGTGAAAGCATGGTGCACTTTCTCCATGACAGCATCCCCACTGTCAGAGAAAGCCCAAAGCTTCCACAACTCTGGGGCTGTAGAGACTGTCTGAGTTGCTGGAGGAGCTGCCTTTTCTGGCTAATTCTTGGTGTACCAGCTCCCTGCTTGGCTGCCCAATAAATCTCCTACAGGATAATGGGACCTTACAACTCTCCCTCTTGAACAGCCTACAGGACATGAAGGATGGCCCACAGCTCAAGGAGATATGAAAGGCAGGTGGCAATCTCTACTCTGCCCAGAAGCATACTAAGAGATGGCAATGTCCCCATCAAGGCAACCATTCCTCATCCCACATTGTCACTTTCGTACTTCCTTGTCATACTTCTGTTCCTTTGACATGTTCACCTGTAACCTGCCAGAGCATGGCCAGTCAGGACTGACTTGATGTGGAGGGCCTCCCAAGTCAACCTGCCTGGCAAACTCTCAGCAGTGCTGCTGGAAAGCGGGCTGTCAAATTTGTGATTCTCACTCAGGCAAAATACCCTAGAATTTGGGACTGAGCTTTGCTAAAACAAATATCTACCATTGCCAAATCAAAAGGCTGGGTGGACTTCTGCAAAATTTACGTGACTAAGCCATGCCTTTGCCATATTTCAGGTCTACTCTTTTGACTTAGCTGTCCATATAGGTACCAAAACACCTCTGGAAATTCCACTATTCACTCTATTTAATTCACCAATTTAAGCCTCTGGGAAACGCAGAATAGCTGAATGAGAAAATGGGCAGATACAGGCATGAAATAGGTACAGATGTAAAAATTACAGCCAAGCTCAAATTTGACCACCTTGATGCTCTGTATACATTGTGCCTTGAGCTCATCACATGGAATTTACTATCTACTAAGGACAGCACAGCAGTATTGTGCCTGTTCGTGCTGTACTGTGAAGGCCCATCTCGAACATGACGGCGTTGGATAAAACTCCCAGAAGGTGGGAGAGAAAAGGAACTCACAGCATGTTTGGAAAAAGACCCCTTTCTTCTTAACTACTTTTCAACTCATTAAAGCATTATCTCACACATTTGTCACTGCGTTTCCTTGATCTGCCTCCAGTTGGGTAATGTGTCAACACGGAACTACCCGGAGCATGGAGAAGAAGGGCATTACACAAGAATTTGGTGAGATTTCCACACCTTTACAAAGCTCCCCGCTGCCTGGACGGCTCCTGACTAGAAAGATTAAAGGGATTAGAAGCTTACAAATGATAAGGCAGGGAAGTGAAGGGCTTTAGAAAATACTAAGGTCTTAATTTACATGGGATGCTAAAAAATGAATGGAGTGAGTATTTTCTCCCACAGGAAAGTGAGAAAATTTATTCTGAAGCAAGGTTATTTGACCAGTAAAATGGTTGGCTCATCCTATATGAAAGTACTAATGCATATTTTATACAGTGCAGAGAAAAAGGCATCTCATTTGCTCCTCCAAAAAATTAGGTGAAGAGAGTGAATGGCATTAGTAGGATGGGTACACAATATGGTTTTATGAAAACAATGAATAAAGCACTACTAGAGTAAAGCTGGGAAGCACATTTCAAGTTCATTGACTAAAAAATATATTTTTGGGTAGGCTGAACACTACTCCCAAATCATGCAAAAAGTCCCACTGGAGCACCTGCAGAAGTAATGAAGTGTAGTTTCCCCTTGGAAAAGTGGAACACCATTCCCATCTTCAAAAATAGANACTATTCCTGATACAAGCCAAGATCCCATTGGCCTTCCTTGCCACCTGGGTGCACTGCTGGCTCATGTTCAGTCAATTGTCAACCAGTTCTCCCAGGTCCCTCACGGAGCAGATCCTCCAAAGTATGCACTAGGGGACATGGAAAATGAGGAGGTGGTTGGTGGCAACCAATGTGGCTTCACCAAGGGCAAATCCTGCCTTAGAAATGTGTTAGCCTTTTACAATGGAGTAACAGCACCAGTGGACAAGGGAAGAGCAACTGTTGTCATCTACCTGGACTCATGCAAAGCCTTTTACACTGTCCTGTACAACATCCTGGTCTCTAAATTGGAGAGACAGATTTGATGGAGGGACCACTCAGTGGATAAGGAATTGGATGGATGGTCACACTCAGAGAGTTGTGATTAACAGCTCGATGTCCAAGTGGCAACCAGTAATGAGTAGTGTTCCTCAGGCATCGGTACTGGGACCAGGGCTGTTTAACATCTTTGTTAGTGATATGGACAGTGGGACTGAGGCACCCTCAGCAAATTTGATGACAGCACCAAGCTACGTGGTGTGGTCGACACGTTGGAGCGAAGGGATGTCATCCAGATGGATCTGGATAGGCTTGAGACGTCAGCCCATGCCAACCTCCAGAAGTTCAACAAGGCCAAGTGCAAGGCCCTGCACCTGGGTCAAGGCAATCCCAAGCACAAGTATAGGCTGGGCGGAGTATGCAATGAGGGCAAATCTGAGGAGAAAGACTTGGATGTGCTGGTTGATGAAAAGCTCAATATGAGCCAAAAATGTGCTAACACAGCCCAGAAGGCCCCAAATGTATCCTGGGCTGCATCAAAAGCAGCTTTAGGGTGGTGATTCTGCCCCACTACTCTGCTCTGGTGAGAGCTCACCTGGAGCACTGCACCCAGCTCTGGAGTCCCCAACACATGAAGGACACAGATCTGTTGGAGTGGGTTCAGAGGAGGGCTATGATGATGATCAGAGGGCTGGAGCACCTCTCCTAAGAGGATGGGCTGAGAGAAATGGGCTTGTTCAGCCTGGAGAAGAGAAGGCTCTGGGGAGACCGTACAGCGGCCTTCCTGTACCTGAAAGGGGCCTACAAGAAGGCTGAGGAGGGACTTTTTACAAAGGCCTGTAGTGATAGGACGCCGGGCTAAAGGTTTTAAACGGGAAGAGGATAGATTTAGATTGGAAATAAGAAGGAAATACTTCACTCTGAGAGTCATGAGACACTGGAACAGGTTGCCCAGGGAGGTTGTGGGTACTCCATCACTGGATATGTTCAGATCCAGGTTGGATAGGGCCTTGAATAACCTGGTCTAGTGGGACGTGTCCCTGCCATGGCAGGGGGGTTGGAACTAGATGATCTTTAAGGTCCCTTCCTATCCAAACCATTCTATGATTCTGTGATTCTATAGCTTATTTTCCACAGGCATATGGGCATAGTTTTAGCACAGTACTGGCAACAACCCACAGAACACCTCCTTTCTCTCACTCCCCACCTTTCTCTCACCTCCCTATCTCTGCCCTGGGAGGGCTGTGCTATTTCCTACACCAACTGGTTGCTTGGGCCAGTTTAGTATCCAGCCCTAGTTTAAACAAAATTTAACTGAACCTGTAAAAAGCAGGGGGTGGAAAGAGCTCAGTTGGTGGAGCTGAATCTGGGCCAAGCTGGTGTCTTCATGCCATGGGACACAGTGAATTGGGTAGAGCACTAAGATCATCTACAAGCCCTGGAGCGCCTCTAAATAATTCCAAGGGCTGGAACAGGAGAAGGAGAGGAGATGTGTAATGGTCAGGCAAAAAGCCTTTTAAAATGTTTTTTGATGTATCTAGCTGTAACCAACTTACCCCTCCTAGAGCAGAGTAGAACTGGAGTCACACATTACTTCTGCTAGTAAAAAACACCTGAAGTCGAGACACTCTGGTGCAGAGTAAACACTAAATGTGACATCAAAAGGGAAGTGGCAAGTGAGAAGGATTTGGTTCTCTATAATTAACCTTCAGAATGGTTGACAGTCTGAGATGTACAGAAATGGTTTGTAACTGATTCAGCATTTTTGTTTTAATACAGCTGCAGCCAGATTTTCATCAGACAGCCTCTACAACCTCAACCTAGTTGATCCAATCTTCCACTACCAATGTGGCTAACACAAGACCCTTTCTGGTGCAAATCACATATATATTATGTGCAGCCCCACTGAGGAACACGCTGGGCCACTGATGATCACAGACCAGTGATGGTCACAGACAGCACCAACACCAAAAGCAGAAGCAAAGCTAAATGTCTCTCACAGTGCTTGGCTCCCAGCTGTGTTCCAACATATCCAATCCATTGCAAAGAGGTAATTTAGGTTTTGTTTAAAAGTAGCAACAGGAGTGAAGAGAGGTATAAATTGTGACATAAATATTTATGTTCAGCCTATGTGTGCAGTATCATAAACAGTACTGAAAACAGGTCCATGCCAGAGGGTATGAACTGGAGTATTAAGTCTGTTAGCCTACTTATACTCCAAAAACACCCTGCAAAGTTAAAAGAAATTAAGACAGACTTGGGCTGTTAATGGAATGCAATGGTTTTGGGTGTTTCAGTTAAATTACAAAATCCCAGATGTAAAGTCTAGGTGGGCAGCAAGGACTTTCCACTAGGGTTTCCAGTTTCCACCAACCAGACCATGGTCATAAAGTCTTTGGAGTCAGATTGTCCCTTGGTTCACTTGCTCTATGCCTTGCAGAAAGGGGCTGTATTTCCTAATCTGATCTGTGGTTCACTCCTGTAAAAAAAGCAATAATCGCTGTAATCACACCTTTGCAGTGTCTGGCTCTCTCTTATTAACCTGATTTTGGAAGTGGTGCAACTTTGCTGCTTTCCGTGAGTCGCTCCTGATTTATTTCTAGGATTGTCACCTATCGCTCTCTAAATGGCCTCTGGCTGTCATAGAGGACTTGCTGGTGGCTCCTGGGTGTGTGGTGGTGCGAAGGCAGTGGTCCTCCATCTTGGGTGCCAGGCGACTCTGGCTTCAGAGGGGCAGCACCCTCCACGACATCACAAGCAAGACGAACATGAGTGTCCCTATTCAATTGGCCAGATGGCACCAACCATCACTGGCTGAGTGCAGAGTCCCCTTTTCCCTTGGGTGCAAGCCCTGGGGGTGGCTCTCGTGCCCGTCTGATTCTCAGTGTGCCCTGGATGCATGCATGGACCCTGTTCACTCCTAGCAGTGCTCAGTCCTGCCTGTGCTGACAGCCAGCCCCAGCCTGAGTAGAGAAACGCTGCTGATTCAGAGAGAAGGCTGAAATGCTCCTACTTTGGGCACAATCTCTACTGGCTCCAACAGCAACTGCAGTGTGTGACTTGACGGAGCACTTGTGAAACTTTCCAGGGTTTGGGTGAGATTTACAGAGCATTGAGTGTAGGAAAGTATTTATTGTGGAGCAGAGATGACAGTGAACCTAGAGAGTGTGGGACATAGGAAGGAAAGCAACATGATTCATCGGCAGGGAAGAGCAAGACAACTTATCTGTTTTCTGCAATTCCACTTACAGCCAAGAAAAATGAACCATCGTAACAGAAATTATGTGTGACAGGGAAGGACAAACCGTTCTAATCAAAACAACAGTGGTTCAGATAATTCCTGGAAGAACCTGTCATGGGCACCCAGCTCCATTTGGAGAATGATATTGGGCTGTGAGGATGCTACTGGCAGGACAACGAGGCACAGACACTGCACATCCTCACCTCCTCTGGGATAGTTAAGTAAGTACTCAAAAAGCAAGCAATGCACCTCCAGAATACTGATTCCCCAGTGCTGATATTTTCTGGCTCCCTGTTTCAAAGCCATGGTGAATTGGCTTTAACCAAATCATAATAAATAAATGAGAACTTCTCAACTGTAGGGTGAGGTGAGGAAGAAGAGGAGAGTGGGGAGGAAATAAGAAAGCAGTGAAAACAAAAGTTAATAATGCAAGTCGCTGAGAATTACTGTCTCCCCGAAATACTTGAAATGGCTCCTGAAGGCATAGCTTTCATCTAGGTCTCCAATGCACTGTTATTTTCCTCAAGTGAAATGTGAATCTTGGGGTCAAGAGCATCACCTTGAAGCTCCTCTCAAGTTAGCTGAATCCTGAGCAGCAAAGAGCTCCTGCCACTGCATTGGCAGAGATCAAACCCCAGACCCAGAGAAGTTTTAATCTTTTTTGTGGTGGAGGGAGAAGACACGTTGTGAGTATGAACTATATTTGCAGTTTGGCAATAATCACTGACTGGAGAGCAGTTACAAGCCATTCTTAAAAACTTAACTGGGGGAATGTGTTCAGAGAAGATCCAAGATCTAGGAGAGGATTATTTAAATAAAGAACGAGATCTCCATTCAAATCATACAACGAAGACCCAGGCATCACCTGAGTCTAAATCAGATCATTTGGAAAGGTCACAGTGATTTGGATGTCAAAATTTATGTTTTGAGTCTGCTTAACTTCAGCTATTCGAGAAACCAGCTGGTCTTAAGTTCTTAAGTCTGTTTGATTTCTCCTGGAGAAAGTGACCATGCTTTGCGGGGAAAGAGTATTTCCTGCTCCAAAGGCTCTTTGATGCTTTTCTTTTGCCCATGACAAGGTATAAAAGCCTGGAGTTGAGCACTACGTTCTTTTGCTACGTTCATCTTAAGTGACTTGACCAAGTCCCTGTGTTCTGGCTGTGGACAAGGAGAGGACAATGCACATCATGCAAACAGCAGGCTGGGCCTGAGAACTGGACTGTCTTCTGACAAGCAAATCAAGTTTGGCATTGACATTCTCTGAGTTAGCCAGGAGGCTAGTGTCACTGTTTCCTTCTCTGTGCTAAGCAGGTGACCATGCCAGCCTGTGATGATTTTTTAATTTATTTTTTTATTTCTGGGTCTTTCACTCAGGTCTGTGCTGGCCTCCTCCAGCCAGAGGACCTCACCTTCTTGGTCCGGGTATGGGGTCCAGCCCAGCCCTCTCACACTGCCAGCCTTCAGACTTCAAAGAGGATATCTGGAATGGAGTGAAATCCAGACAAGAGCTCACTTACTGTGAACAAACCCCTTCATTTTGAAACCTAGATCCCATATCTGAGTGTGCCATGCAGTGTGACATGATGCTGAACATCCCTTCCATCCCATTTCTACAGCATAGATATTTTACCATCCCATGTAATCTCCCAGTTCCCTCTAAAAACCAAAATTCTGAGTTGAATTTGTATCCATGATAATCTTAAAAGCATATCTTTGAGTTGCTTTCATTAATTGTCGGCTTTTTTAAAGACCTTTCAGGCTGAATTTTCAAGCTTTTTTATCATGATAGGTCAGAAATGCACTCTACTATTTTGAAAATGAAGATGTTCACAACTGATATCCCTATAAGAACTGAAGTTTTAAGAAAATGAGACTTGAGGCCCATGGTAGAACCAGAAGGGCTGGCAAATCTGGAGGAGACTGAGGCTACAGTATGACACTTCTCTTCCCTTTGGGTAATTTATTATAGAATTGAAATAATTTATTCATAAACCAAACAAAGCTTCTAGTAGGACTTTATCATTAAAAAATCTCCCTTTCAAACACACAATTCTCATGACTATAATTCTATAAAATATGACAATATTAATGAAGATAAAGAAATAGAAACCTACTGACAATCCAAGACAGTAGGATCAGATGACCTCCTGATCCAAGACCTATGGATCAGATGCTTTACTGATGTAAACTTATGTACCGCTTATGTACCGATTTTAATTGTGTCATACCAGTTTACACTGGGAGAAAATTTGGCCACAAGTGTTAAGTTGCATAATGTTAGGACTGGATTGGCAAGCAGATTTCCTGTGGTGTAAGCTGAAGTCAGTATAGACAAGCTGACTTGTATCAGTCAAGAGCGTATCTGATGCCTTCCAAAAAGTGGAGTCTTAATGATGGAGCTTTATTTTGGAGATTTCATTTCAAATTTGAAAGAAAAAAGGGACCTTGGAGTTTGCTGCAAAGATGAGGCAAGCTTTGGATCCTGCAACCATGCATCTCAGGAATCTCTGTGCATGGGCAGCAGCTTCAATTTATTGGGCTTGTTGTGTGTGAACACACAGCCCGAGGCACACGCCACACCTTCCATGTAGCAGCAATTGTACCTGCTGAGCACTTGCCATTTGCTGCAGCAGGTCCTCCTCAGGTCTGCAGCCAGAGGCCAGGACTCAAGCCTCTAGTACAACAAGATGTTAAATACACAAGATGCAGAGATTAAGCCTTTTACCACACAACAGCAGGGAAACACCATATCCTAAAGTTTTAGGGAACAGCTCTGGTCCTGTGCTGGTGATGAGGGAAAAAGCAGACAGGAGAGTCATGCTGGGAAAAAGAAATAAAACTGTTGAATAGTAGAAAATAAGAGTTCAAAGAAAGTTCATTTATGCAGTTTTCACTCAGGAGCACTCACGTGGCATTTTGGAGCATCATCTCTGGAGAGATGGTGGAGAAAGACTGAAATGAGAGGAGCTGGGGCGAAGAAACAAGGTGGCTTTCACTGCTCTCCTTCAAGAGTGCTGAAAGAAAGGAAGTTGAAATAGGGCAGCACGAAAGTGTGGCCATGCTTGGGTGTCTCAAGGGTCGGGAGAACAGAAAATTCAAAGAGGAAACTTGTTGCCCAGCATTAAAACAGGTTATGGCCACATTCCTTCCATGGGGTAAAGGTCACCCTGTCCAGCTGGGAGCCCTGATGCCAACCTGGGATGAGGTACAGCAGAGGGGAAGATGCTGCTTCATGGGGTATAGGAAGCTGAGCTAAAGCACTGTGGCCAGCAGTCTCACAAAGTTATGCTCCACTTTACCACTGACTGTGCTGCACCACAGCTCCCTGGAGGTATTTAAATGGCATGTGGACCTGGTGCTTAGGGACATGGTTTAGTGGTGAGTTTACAATGTTTGGTCAAAGGTTGGACTAGATGATCTTGAAGGTGTCTTCCAACCAAAGACATTCTGCAATTCTGTGATTCATTACGTGATTTGTAATCTTTGTTTGCGTCCCAACACAGCATGCCTTCTTTTATACACAGATCCAAGTGCTTAGGAGAGCAAAGTCATGTCTTTTGGCTTCTGACTCTTTCTGGGCCTCCAAAAGAAGGTCTGCATCACCTTTCATCAGGAGAAGGGCTCCACGGCTTTCAAACCTTGGTTCAGAAGTCAGTCATGCCCAAATAACTTTCCTGAAGCAACCTGAATGCCACTTAGGGGACATTCTGGATCCAAAGCATGATGCAACACAGGAGCTATCTCCACTGGCTTCAGTGAGCCTTCAGGCCCTCCAGAAGACCAGTGCAGTGCCCTGCAGCAAATCAGTGCAGAAGAGAAGAGAGAGCTTGTGCCTCCCATCTCAGGGTCTCGAAATCCTTGTACCCAAGTCCAAGCAAAGCTGCTTCATTACCAAGCACCAGGGACTCTGTGAGCACAGAAGGCTGGCCTGTTTGCTGCTACTGCTGTGACACATTAAACTGTGAACAGTTTAATGTGAACAGTTCAAGGCTCATCCTTTGCCTGAAGTATAAGTGACAAAATTGGCATGGCTCTCAGCAGATAGGCAGGATCTCCCTGGCACATGCTCTTTATGTAAGGAGATGTCTGAGAACCTTCTGGACAGAGAGCTCAAAAGGGACATCAAGAAACCAGACCCACACAGGCAAAGGATGAAGGGGGAAAACAAACGCATACAAAAAAATCGTTCCTGAGCTGATGCCAAAGGCCACCTGGATCTAAAGGCAGAGACAGCAATGAAAGGAAACCCTCTTATCTCTGGTGTGCACCATGACTTTCTTCTCTTGCCTTCACCTGTTGTAACAGGCATTTACAAAATGTATCCTGGTCTCTGCCAAACACATTATGAAAGCATAACATCCCATGGGACAATGCTGGTGGTAACAGCACAATACAGTGTGGTGAAGCACACACTGGTGGTGTCCTCCCAGTGAGCTCATGCTCCTCACACAGTGCAAACTTGGCTGGTGCCCAACAGGCAAACCCCAAATATCCTCACTTCAGGAGAAACAGGACCATGAGGACTTTAAAGGCAAATCGCTGTCAGACCTTTATCTGGGCTCCAGGTCCTGCCAAAGGCATTAACAAACTTTGCTTTCCCCACAACTTCCCAGTGGGTTTGCCAGACCATCCCCTTCCTGAGTTAGACAGCTCTGTCTCTCTATATAGCTCTCCCTGTTTCCTGTGATGTATGACATCTGGGAACTCTCATATATCCAGTGAGCAGGCTCATTTATACAGTGTTTGAAAAATAGATGGTGTATGAAGTGCAATTTGGTGTTGTAGCAGAGTTCTGTCCCCCTTGGGGTGTCAGGGCATTTGATTAAAACCCTTTTATAGGAAATCAATATTTTACTCATTATAACTTTCATTCTTAGATCTAAAAACTACTGAAATGGACATGTAACATGCTGCACTACATGCATGCACACAGAGATCTGTTCATTAGGGGAGTAATCCCTTAGCTTTTTTTTTTTT
>VWZK01004589.1:0-42717 GCA_013396935.1 Baryphthengus martii | reverse complement strand
TTTTTGGCAAGCACACACAGAGGTAATAGAGAGGGTGTCTTTCTAATGGGTTAGCAATTGCAACACAGATGCACCATTCACTGCTAGATTAAAGGCTCCCACTCGCCCCACTCAGAAGCACTGGCCCAGATCATCCCAAAATCCCAGTCAGGGTGAGAATAGGTGAGCATCCTGGACAAAACTCTTCTAAGGTCAAAACAGCCTAAAGTTTTCAATTACACCCAAGGGCAGTGGTTGACACCAGAGACTAGAGAGATGTTCAGCTGAATGATACAAATAAAACACTGACTTGAGATTCATGAGACAGAGTTGACTTCTGCTTCTGCCTCTGATCCCCCTGGGGATCCTGGTGAGTCCCTTTGCAGCTCTGTACTTTGGTTTACCCATCTATACAACGGGCTAAAGATACCATCCTCCTGTGGGGTAACACCTGCAGACAGAGTCACCTTAGGTGCTGGAGAGGGAATGGGATTGTAACTGGGATTTTGGCACAGAGACTGTTAGCCAGTCCCAAGCTCTCTCCCAGAGCAGTTACAGGGGCTGTGGGCAGGTCTGGAGGCAGTATGGCATGAACTGCCTGGACAGCACGCTGTTAATTACCACCCCTGAAAATACCCAGCAGCTACAGAAATGAAACAAGCAGCAATAAGAAAATAATAATAATCCCTTCCCAAAGCAGCACTGATTTACTTCTCTAAGGGGTGGCTTTGCGTCCTACAACCTGATCCATTAGTGCTGAAACCATAGCAACACTCCGAATTGTATCATTATACATAAGGATGCACAGCCACTGACATCCACACCACCAGCAACAACCTGCCTTGATTTTAAAAAGACCAAAGATGTTCCGGTTCCACCCTACATCTTGCACCGCATCTCACAGACACATGGACTTCAGGTGCTGCATGACACAGGCTACCCAGTCTGCTGGTCCCAGTGCCATGGGGCTGGGAGTGTTGCACATGCCAGGACGTGTTTGCCAGGACCATCTTTCTGACACTGAATGCAGCACGAAAAAGCAAAGCTGGCAGTGTCAGTATTTTCCAGTACAAACTGGGGCCAGAAGAGACGTTATCTTATCAGAGAACTGGAGCAGGTGTTAATCTAATGGTGATAAAATTAATTTCTTTTCCACTCAATACTGAGGAGAAGACAGATGGACATGTCCAGCAGTACCTTTTTTATTTTTTTTCAAATGAAAAATTAAAAGTACCACATTTCAGTTTATTATTGGCTATTGGTTATGGTGCATTTGCTTTTGGGATCCAGAATAAGGGATGTGATGACAACATGGCAAATGATGCACAAGTAAAGGACAAGTCCTGTCTTAAGGGGCTAAGGGGTCCCCAGTCCAACTTGGACCTGTGCTCCTTACTCCATATCACTCCTCCCTTATGCATCTCCACTATGGACGGCTTCTGTCCTGCAAAAAACAGAGTAAACATTACTACCTTCTGGTATAAAGCAGTTCAGCACTCAACTCACCAGCAGAAACAGTAACTTGCAAGAAAAGGCAAACTTCTCAACAAGATGAAAGGAACACCTGAGATGGCAGAACAAAGGGTCAGAGTCACAGTATCATCTGAGAGGTATTTTTCTGTTTGTTATTTTTTCTTTGAAAATACAAAATTTCATTAATACTGAAAGCACTGAATATTTTCTGCTTGCTCCCTGGAGGTTAGGAAGTGGGAGGGAAAAGTTCATGAACATTTCACAACTATCCTATTGTTTATTCTTGGTAAAATGCCAGATGTTCAAAATACATTGAAGGAGTTTGTGCACAAACCACACGTAGATAATTAGGCTGCTTTGCAGTGGGATGAGTGTGTCGCCATTTAGAGAAAATATAAGGGAGTTGGGGTTTCTACAAGGATGAGTGAGATCAGACAAAGGGATTTTTGAAGGGGATCTAGTTGGTTATCTGGGGACAATCTTCCTCTCAGTGAAAGCAGGCTGGCAGACCCCAGATCTGTATCAGCTGCTGTAGACAGTCAACATCAGTCTGAAGCTGATCTGATGTTCATCTATGCTGTGCTATCTTCCATGGCTCCTTTGCTAAATCACTCACATTCTTGCAAAGCCAAAAAATGTATTAATTTGTCTGGGTAAAGACAACCAGACAAAAAATCAAAACAAACTCAGGCATCACCATTCCAAAGGAGAACAAACAACTTCTCTGAAGACATTCCTCAGGTTACTCCTATCACTGTGTCCACATCCGGGAAGAAAGATCTTTCTAACATTGGGATAGCAAGGGAGCAGCTCTGCCCTTCAACAGTCACCTTCTCCACATTTTCAAGTGCGGCTCAGTGGTGCAATGACCAGGTTTCAACCACAGTGTAGCGTCTGCTGATCCCTTTGGTGGCTGCACAAAGAGATGGAGCCTGAGCCTCATTGGAAACGAGCTCAGCAGCACTCCAAATTTCTGTGGTTGTGAACACAGCAGCACTCCGAATTTCTGTGGTTGTGAACACAGCAGTGCAAGAAGCTGATAAGCCATAGCTTGTCACCAGCAGTGCTCCTCTGTTGGACAAGGGGCTACAGGACATGTCCTACATGGGCCCATTCTGGGTGATGTGCATTTTATGGTCCACATGGCTAACACTGGTCAATAACTTGTCCTCTTCTCTTTCAGTGATGCTCAAGGAGCATCCACCTATCTAACATTCCCCTCACTAGGCAGAATAAATCGCCGGTACCTCCTGACTCTGAAAATGACAGAACTGATACGATCAGCTGTTCACACTCCCTCTGCCCCAATAATTTTAGGACTTGCAACTGAAGTATTTTTGTCATTTTGAGAAGCTTAGAAACTGGAGGGGAGTCCTGCTGCTTTCTAGCACAGGCAGGATTTATAGGCGGGGTAAATGAAGGAAACCTTATACGACTTACCATTTTTTTTCTTTAAAAAGTGTCATTTTCTATTTACTGATCTGGTTTCCAGCCTCACTTCTGCATGTGCTTTTGCAGGCATCCAGCTTGAGGATTAATGGCAAGCACACAGCTTACTTTTTATTTTATTTTAAAGGTATTAAGAGCAAAACTAGACCTCTCTCCTGTGTACCCCAGTGAAACATGTCTGTCAGGTTCCCTGCTGCATTTGGGGCCAGATACACCACGATGACTGGTGCACACGCACTGTGGAGCTGAACGCATCTTTCATGACAGAGTAGCTCTTGCAAATGGCAGTGGAAGTCAAGAGCAGTCATGTGTACGAAATCCAACATATGGCTTGAAGCAAACACCCATCTGACCCTATCCCCTCTTACAGGGACTATTTTGGCTCACAGACCCTGCCTGCAGCACTTGGGGCTGTGTGGGATGCTCCCCTGCCTTGGCAAGCGTCATGACGCAGGCTGGGGACCTCCAGGGTGATTTTGGGCTGCTTCTCACCAGGCGTGCAACATGCTGCTTGGTGAGTCACAGCACAGCCAAGGCAAGCAAAGTTGCTATGGGGCGCCGGGTAGCACAGCGAGATCTGCTGTGCCTGGGAAGGTGAAAGTGTTAACTCACATTTGCACTGGAGTGCAAACAGACATTGTGGGCCTTGTCTCTCCAGAGGCTGGGTGGTTCCCTGGACCACCTCTCTTCTTATCTCTACTGTATGTAGAATATGGTGGTTCCCAGTACCACAGGTTCAGAGGAGGGATGGGGTAAAACCTCATGTCAAGGATGAAATCCAGGGTGGAAGGATGTGGTGGGTTTGACCTTGGCTGAGCGCCAGGTACCCACCAAGTCACTCTATCACTCCTCCCCCAGTTACTCAGAACGACAAGGAGGGAAGAGAATAAGATGGGAAGAGCCTGTAGGGTACAATAAAGGCAGTTCAATAGGAGCGGGAAAAAAAGCAAAGAACAAAAAGCAAGCCGCGCACGAAGCGAAGCAGAACAAGATCTTATTCTCTACTTCCCATCAGCAGGCGATGTCTGGCCTCTCCCAGGAAGCAGGGCTCTGGTACGCGTAGCGGTTGCTCGGAGGACAAGCGTCTTCACCAATGAATGACCCCAACCCCCTTCTCCTCTCTCCTCCTTTTATACTTGAGCTGACGTCACACAGTGTGGAATATCTCTTTGGTCAGTTTGGGTCAGCTGTCTTGACTGTGTCCCCTCCCAAGATCTTGCCCACCCCATCCCACTTAGAGGTGGGGGAAAGATGTTGGAAAGCCAGCCTCGGTGCTGTGCAAACGCTGCTCCGCAGCAGCCACAACACTGGCGTCTTATCTGCCTCCCAGTACAAAGCCCAGCACCATAAGAGCTGCTCTGGGGAATATTAACCCCAGCTCACCCAAACCCAACACAAAGGATAAGCCTGGAACAGCGTGCATATTCTTAATCTGCTCCTGGCAAACTTGAAAGCTGTTCATGCTACTGCGTCTTAGAAGTTTCATAAAAATCAGTGGTTGGGAAGAGAAGACCTCTAAGATGGTCTTAGAGATCCCCTTGGGTAAGACTCTGACATGAGCACAGCCCTTTTTAGACATTAGAGAAGTTGCAAGGAAGAGTGGAAGGTTTGGAAAAATTCAGTTACAGAAAAACTTTCAGCCAGACATTTTGTCCTGCACAGACTCTCTGGTGCCTGGCAGTGTGCAAGGTCTGAACCTCTTCTTACCATTAGGGCATTCATGTTTCATACTCATTTAGATCTACTGATATGTAGGAAGAGTTCAGCTCATGCTGAAATCTTAGCACAATTCAGTCAGAAAGTCCCCAGACTGAGGCCCAAAGCTGCTCTGCATGAGCTTCAGTAGCACCATGAAAATCCAGGTTCTGCCCTGCACTTACAGAAGTCTATTAACTATTCCACTAACTTCAGTGGAGCAGGATTAGTCCCAAACACCAGGGTGGCACTGCCAGGTGTCAATGCTTAGTTAAAAAATTACTACAGAAGCATTACCATGGGATTTATAAACCCTTCTATTTTCAGGATGAGTGAAAACGGCAAGTATATAATTTAACCACCTTCTCCAAAATGCCTTGTAATCTCCGGTTTTGCACAGCAGCATGTTCTGGGCTGCAACATCACATCCTGTGAAATACAGGTAGCTTGACTAGAGGCAGTAACAGTTCTCTGAAGTCCATGGTATTGCACAACTTAGCAAATGTCATGGCTTTATCTAAAATCTGACAACAGTTCAAGAAGACAACCCAGCACCTAGAAGGCACTTAAAAACAAAGCCTTGTAAGTCTTTCAAGTTTGAGTAGGAAGTGTAATTCTTTTCTCCAAATTATATCTCCCTGAGGACCCTCCTGAGTGAAATCATCTTCTCTCTCACTGAAGTGTCTTGAGCTAAATGCCAGGGAAAATAAAAGGGGAGTAGGTCTTGCTTAAGGAATGGGCCTCCAACAGGCCCAGGTGTTCCCATGTTATTCGTTACTGACTTCTTGATTTTCACTAAGGGTGAAAAAGTGTTGTTCAAAACTTGCTGAAAGAAAATACACTCAGAAATGGAGGCACAGTACTGATGTCCAAGTGCAGCCAGAAGGCACATGAGTTTGATGTCTCTCACACACAGCATCTATTACTCAAGCCAGTTGCAGAACACAGCTGGGACTCTGGCAGTGGCTGGGAAGGAGCACATGGACCTGCCAGTCTTCTGAGCTCACAAAGTACTTGGAGAAACAAACCTGCTTCTTGCCTGACACAAACAGTGGCCACAGTCTGAACATCAACAAGATTTAGGTGAGGAGTGGGTTGGACTAGATAGTTCCTTCTAACTCAAATGTGATCAACAACATTTAGTATGAGGAGGAAAACTGGACTGCACAGGGGAAATGGAGGCCCTGGCTTCACACTCACACCCTGCCCTGGTGGGATGCCTACCAGACCCAGCACGCACATACACACACACATCTACACTCCAGTTTGGGGCACAGGACTGATGTGTCCAGTGAGTCCATGACACTGGCTCTGACCATGCCAAGGACTACCTAGCCAGGACAATATGGCTTTATGACTTGAAATCAATGAAACTGCAGCAGTTCTTCATGAGAAATTAAGCCCCACCGTTAAGTTGGCTACATAAGAAAATGCTTTTTTTGAATAGAGACAGTTTTGTACACAAGGGCTGTATTGGAGGGTTTGCTGGCTGAAGCCAAATCCTGCTGTGCTGTGAATGTCCTGTAATTTAATGTATATGCACTCAAAGTTTGATTTAAAAAAAATCTCTTCTAAATATTTCTTAAAATAGGGTTTACTGCTATATGGCATTTTTCATTTGTATAAAAGAAGGTTTTAAAGCTACAAAATTCCACAATTCACAAAAATCTGTTATTAAAAGAAGATGCGAAAATGATTGTTCCTAATTGTGGAAACTTCTGAAATTCCTGTGAGGTGCTTGGCAGCTGTGACAAATAGAGCTAATAAACACCTTCCATGCCTACAGTTGGTGCCATGTGCTTTAGAGTAGACACATTCCCAGCAATGTTAAATTACATTCATTAGAAAGATCGTTAGATTTCTTTTGATTAAGTGTCAGGAATAAACTGCAGATGAATGATGGAGTTTTTTAACAAGTTCAAAGTCCATGAAACAATTTTATTCCCTGGGTCAATTACATTTTCAAAGCAAAAGTCCTATGGGACCAATTTATTGGGAGTGCAAAGAGGCTTTTGTTCGGCAGCTCCCAGCTGCTCCATACATTGCCTGCCCCTGCCTGTGTTCACTTAGCTGCGATTTCACTTGCCGAGACAAGATTTTGAATGCCCCAGCAAAAAGCTCTGAAAAGCAGGTTTCTCTTTCTAGCTTACAACACATATTTTGGTTCTATTACCTGAAAAAGAAAAAAAGATAAATGCCCTGCACATTGAACACTTCTCAATGATTTCTGAAACTACCCATGGATTTTTTGCAGGCATATTATGTAGACAGAGATGTTCAATGTAGTCTGGTAAAAAGAGCTCTTTCTCAGAGTGAAGGTATGGGATCATTGCTGGAATATCTACAGAAAGAGGTACCAACACAGGTCACAAAATGTGCCTTTCACAGTGAGATATGGTATAGCACTGCATGAAGAAAGCATTGGACCCAAAGCATACAGAACATGCCTGTGTTTTAGTCCTAAACATATCTGTGCAAGCCAAATGTTCAAATATTCATAGGAATGATCAGAGAAGGTGGACACAGTGACAGGATATATGATTGTCAGTGGGAATTTGAAGCTGCTGTTGAATGTCTGATTGGAGACAGCATTAAGCCCCACAGAATTCCAGCAGAAAGTCATCAGCTAGCTTCAAAAACACTTAAGAGAAACACAACATCTGTTGCTAACACCAACAACCACAAGAACAAACTGCTGACCCAGGTCAAACCAAAGATTCATCCAATCTGCCTCTACAGGAGTCACAGAATCACAGGATGTGGCTGGAAGGGACCTCAAAAGATCATCTAGTCCACCCCCCTGCCAGAACAGGATCACCTAGGGTAGATCACGCAGGAACGCATCCAGGTGGGGTTTGAATGTCTCCAGAGAAGGAGACTCCACAACCTCTCTGGGCAGCCTGTTCCAGTGCTCTGTCACACTCACTGTAAAAAAGTTCTTCCTTGTGTTTACACAGAACCTCTTGAGCTTGAGTTTGCACCCATTGACCCTTGTCCTATCATTGGACGTCACGGAGAAGAGCCTGGCTCCATCCTCCTGACACTCGCCCTTTCCATATTTATAAACATTAATGAGGTCACCCCTCAGTCTCCTCTTCTCCAAGCTGAAGAGACCCAGCTCCCTCAACCTCTCCTCATAAGGGAGATGCTCCACTCTGTTAATAAGCTTAGTGGCTCTGCGCTGGACTCTCTCCAGTAGTTCCCTGTCCTTCTTGAACTGGGGTGCCCAGAACTGGATCCAGTACTCCAGGTGGGGCCTCACCAGTGCAGAGTAGAGGGGAAGGACAACCTTCCTTGACCACACCCCTTCTAATGCACCCCAGGATGCCATTGGCCTTCCTGGCCACGANCCTTGTTGAACCCATGTTGACTACTCGTGATAAGCCTCCTTTCCTCAACATGCTTTGAGATGGCACCAAGAACGAGCTGTTCCATCAGCTTTCCAGGGATGGAGGTGAGGCTGACAGGCCTATAGTTACCCGGGTCCTCCTTGCCCTTTTTGAAGATTGGAATGACATCGGCCTTCCTCCAGTCCTCAGGAAGGAGGTTGGAGAAGTGAATATGCACATGTGCAGGGTGATACTGAGCATGTACAATAATTTAATAGAATAACTGAAGAAACATGGCAGAGGAAGCAGGACAGGTGATTGCCGTCCTACAGAGGTTGCAGCAGCATTGACAGGGAAAAGCCATGCGAAGCCCCTTATTCCTGCACGTGAGCTATGCTGGAATGCAGTGAACACACACAACCCATGGTGGTTAATTCCTTTACTGGCATAACCTGTGCAAGCTCTGCTGTTCTTAACTGAAGTCTTACCAATTTGTCCTTCTAAATTTGGACACAGCATCTAACCAGCACAACCCTGGCATTGCAACAACACTCTCGTCCTTTTGTCCCATGAAAAGGTCCTGGGAAAGCAGAATTATTGCAGACTGTTCCCTCTTGTTAAGGACTCCAGCCTACCTCCCTCCTGCTCTCAATAGCAGAAGAGTTTCTCTGTATTTTGTTCTCTCTTTACCCACACTGCTGTCTGACATAAGCCCTGACCTCCATTTTCTGCTCTTGTTCCTGAACACAACTTAGACTGTCATCCACAGAGAAGCAAGGAAAACTTGATAAATGATGGCACTATGCATTTTGAGGGACCTGGGCATCAGACTGCACAGTCTCTAGGCCATTCACATGTCCCTGTGCCACTTTGGCACATAACACATCAGGCTGAAAATAACATGGCACCCTTTCTGCTAAATCCATTCCTTGCTCAGTAGGATGCACTCAAAACCAGAGCATCCATTCATCAAAAACTTCCTAATGCATCAGCTTCTGCAACTTCTACAATAAAATACAGCACCAGACTCAATGACAAAATAAAACACATGCTCAAGTGCTGCTCGGTCCAAATCTCTCATTGGTGGAGTGAATTCCCAGATTTCTGATTCTCCATCAGCTTTCTTTTCTCTCACCACCAGTATGGCTCTGCCCTTCATCTGAAACCTCCAAAGTGGCAAACAAAAGTGACTAACACCCCTGCAGCTGCTATTTGCAGCCTGCAGTATTCAGCTAAATTGCCATTGATTTCCCCAGCCATCAGTGCAGCAGGCTGGGCTCTGCCGACAGATCATGCTGCATCTTAATTCTGTTCTCAGAATATTCTACGATTAAGCATCTTCCCAGCTTCAGACCCTACTACGCTCTTGTCTCCTTCAGTGGAAACTAAATAGGATGGGATCTTAACTCTATGTCTTTCCTAAAAGCTGACCCTTGCTATCCACAGGATAATCCTGGTGGCTCTTTTGAATCTTGATGTGTGTCCTGCCTCATGCACCCCACACAGTGGCACCTTCCAAAGGTCCCCTGTACTCCATGCATACTCACTTCGCTTATAATTTCCCAGACTAACAGACTTTCCAAGGCTTTGCACCCAGAAGACACACTGCTCAACTGCGCAGGCATTTTGGAAAATGTTTCCACAAAACTTTTACTAAAATCAAGCCAGCCTTCATTTATTGCACTTTCCAGATCTCCCAGAGTGAAAAACTCAAGAAACCCAGGAAGTAAGCATTATTAATTAACTCCATTTTATAAACATGGACCAACATACATTCACGATTTTACTGCAGTGATGCCATTTGCTTAGCAGGTAACTGAACATCCACCTCATAGCAACAATGAAACTCAAGCTTTCCTGGATGCAATCTATGCTTCTCATTAGTCTGCAGTGCTGGCAACTGTGGATGGAGCCAAGCTGGGATCTTTGAGATCATGTTCTGCAGTCTAATAGCAGGAGCTGAGAGAGGAGGTGACTGACAAAAGCAAAACAATTAAACTTACCCTCTGAATAGGACTATGAAGTTTTCAGTGTATTCTCCATCTCTGTAGAGCTAGCAAGTATGCAGAAAGGGAATCATAATTCACATGCCCTGGCGCTCTTGCATGCCCCAGCAGCAGAGCACCTCCGATGGAAGTGGCGATTTTGCTAACTAAACACAGAGCAGTCAATGGATGGGACTTGGCTACATACTCAGTTTTTTTGTGGATTAAGGATTTCAAACTGGTGTTTCCCAGGGAAGAAAGCATAACCAAGTGCCAGGCACCTGGCGCGCAGAACTCAGGATTAACGTGATCCGTGGGAAATACTGTGCTCCACAACATGAAGAAGGGGCAGTTTGCAAGGTCTTGGTATCCTGGTGCTGATCCAGGAAATCAGTTAATTATTTGTTTAAATCCAAGCACACAAGCAGCCTAATTACATGCAACAGGATACCCCTCCAGCCTAAGTGTTTTGCTGGAGCAGCTCCCTGATATAAAGTATAAAGCCAGGGGCTCTGTGCAGAATACAGAGGGATTTTGATTAAATTCTTCTAATGAGGAAGGATGGAGTGAGAAATGTAGCCTTTATTTAATGCCCTCCTCAATTTACAATTTATATTCCGAAAAGCTGTGGGCTATGGTCTCAAGTAAGGAAGGAGGAGATTTGCATTGCCCATGGTGTGCCTCCCCCTCTGCTCACCATGATGTGTAGACATGAAACCGAAAGAGGAATCAACCTTGTCTCACTTTTTCAGTCAAAAAGAAAAAAAAAATGAAAGATTGTGCTTCCTCAAAGGTGGGACAAGATTGTGCTACCAAGGCTTTCCAATAGAGTTTTGGATGTTCTGAAGCACCAGTGGGTGCTTCAGTGGGTGCCTGCAAAGAACTGGTCCTTGAGCTGCTGCCTCCCAACAGCAAACGCTGCAGCCCACCAAGCATATCCAGCTGAGCAGAACCACCTCCAGAGCTGCTGCGATCCTCACTTGGAGCTATGCAAAGCACACAGGAAGACGCTGCATATGTAAAGATGGGGTTTCTGCACAATTTGGAGGTGCTAAATTTGCCTAGCAGGCAGAATGGTAAAGGGGAATTATCTTAATCTACCACAATGACCCTAGCTCTCCCCCTCCAACCCTCCTCATATGAATCAACACCTTGAAATTGTCAACAGACAGACCGACCTTCCCAGCTGACTGAATAGTCCTTCCCTCAGTCTGCAGAGAAGCAAAGATTTCAGCTCTGGTAGTGATCCAGTAAACATTAGGCATCAGCACAGCTGCAAACCCAGCAGACACAGTCCCAAAAACATGAGCTTTGCCGAGAGCCTCAACAAACCAGTTCTGTGTCACATCCCTCAGCTATGCTGGAAACTACCACTGTCTCAGCTTCCACAAGACAGCAGCTTCTTCCTGCATGTTTCCACCAGTACTTTCACAGTTGTTTTTTTTTTTTACGAGCAGATGTTTTACAGGAGGTAAACCAACCCTTCCTAAGGGAGTCCCTGTGTCACTGCAGCATGGGGGCTCCTGCCTTGCTACCCCACAAATCAGGACCATCAACCTGAAGAGTAGAGCAGGCTCTTGAGGACAGCTAGAGAAGAATGCAGGCATCTGCACTGAGGTCCTCATGCAGCCTCTGGCATCATGTGCAACCCTGGGCAGCTAATTTAACCTTTCCTGGGTCTCGATTCCCATCTATAAATGGAGCTAATGCAGTTATGTCTAGCATGTCAACTACTAATTCATTAACTATTTATGACTCCACATGTCCCCGACACCCCTTCGCAGGCAGATCAGATTCTACCCAGGAAAGATTTTTACAAAGGTCAACCAGTGAACAGCAAACTCATATCAGGGGCTGCTCAGTTCTTCTATTTTTTTCATTTTAGACACAGCTCAGTGCAAACTTCGTAACACAGTCGCATCACTGTCCCTTTTAATGTGCTTTTAAATTTGGAGTTGGGTTGAGAAGAACAGAAAATGCCTACTACCTTCAGAAAATACAACTGCTACATTTGTGTGGAATAGCAACATTTTTCACTTCCAATTCCATTTTTGAGTCTTTCTGCCTATGCATGCACATGCACAGGACCACTTAGAGAGGGAGTTGTGTAGTCTTAGCAATCCTCTGCCTACAAATAGGCTAGAAATATTTATTGGGAGCAAAGACAGTAAGGAAGGAGAGATGCTGATTAGATGAAGAAGCTATACACAAACCCTTTCATAAATGACCAAGGCCATTAGCTGTGACTCTATAAGCAAGATCAAGCTTTAGGATTATCCTACTTAAAGATTCAGAAGAAAATTCAACTAAATTACAGTTTACCTTGATAGCTACATTTGTTGGAACAAAATGGGAATGCCAAGGAAGGCCCATCTGGGCCAATTAATTGAAGCAAACTGTTGTGAACAAGGGACAGAAGAAATCTGGGAAGTTTTGAAAAAGGCTGTGTATCAAGCTATCAGAGATAGGAGCTGTGAAACCCAGAGGAGATACTGTAACAGCTAGAACATACCAGCTGCAGGAGACAATTTAAAGGAAGGCACCATGAGACAGGTAAAGAGTCTAGAACAACAAAACCCAGAAAGTCACTGTTTTCAAAACCAAGTGTGAGACAGGCTTAGCAATAAGCAGTCCCCAGCAATGTGAGTAGTACAACCTGATCTGGCAATTTGCAGGGAGATTACAGCTTGATTTGAGCAGCACTGGGAAGTAGGAAGCTGGACAGTTAGTGGCTATAGCTGCCCCTGAAATCACACTTGCCTAAGGAGCTGGCTATTAATACCAAAGTGTGCTACTGGCATGATAGAAATGCAGAAGCACACACAAACCCAAATGAGTGATCCACCTGCAAACATCTCCCTGAGATTCATTGCCTTGAAAGTCTCCCATCACTCAGCCTTGCTCTCTCCTGGGAACTCTGTGCCATTCACTTCTAACCCGGTAACTCTTTTTCTCCAAGAGAAAATTCTTGCTGGTTATTTACTGCTGCCTGCTAAATGGGCAGGTAGTCTCTATTAACCAAAACTGCAGCAGAAAACTCAAATGACAGTGGAACTCAAGAGCTAAAATAAAACACAGAGACTCTCTCCAGCCAATGCAGTAGAAACACAAAGGTTTGCCAGCAACCTGTGATGCCTGTTTAATAGCAGGGTGAAGGACGCTAAGAAAAGAAATTGGACAAGCTTTAACTACAGTGAACAGATCACCTTAGGTTATCAAAGCTGTTGTCAATACCTAAGCCTTCAGACTGAGATGTTCCATCAAGTCTCTAATTAACAGAACCTAGGAGAGCGAGCTTCTAAAATTTAATGAGACACTCAACCCAGAGCTAAGTGCTTCAGATATCTATGCTTTCAAAAATCATGAGAGTGATAAAAAAAAAAGAAAAAGATAAAGTCAAGACTTTGGTTCTTGCTTTGGCTCTACAGATAGACAGAAGAGATTCTTTTTCCTTGCTGGAGAGTTTCCTTGCTGGGCTTTGAATGATCACCTGACAAAACCATGACCAGATCTGTTCCAAAATTCTTTGTGACTGCTACACAATACAGTGGTCAGCAAGAAGAAAGATTTTGCTTGCAGCCTCCAGTGTAGAAGGCTGCCCATCAGTGCAAAAAACATGGCAGAAGACTGCAACTTGGAGGTGAGCTTCTAGCAAGTCTGGTTTGAAGATGTGAACCCTGCTCAGAACCTGTGCTGCATCCTTCTGCCAGCCCGTTGGATCCTAAATCCCAGGAATTTGGAGGCTTCCTACTTGACAGGCATCATGGTAGGCCTCAGACGCTGAGGGGCTGCGCAGCAGAGGGTGAGATCCAAGCCATGGGATGGACAAGCCTCCACGCTCAGGGCCTGAGGCTCAGCAGGACCTCCGCACTTCTGATTTGAAAACTTAATCACCCCAATCAACAGCCAAATTTTAGAGATTAAAAAAAAGAAAGAAAAGGAGAAAGTGCAGACTACAACCATGAAGATGACTCACAGGTTGAAGAAAATTCTTGATGAAGAGATAATTAAAGACTTTGTTCTGTTTAACTTAACAAAAAGGAGATGAGAAGGTGATGTGATTACTCTGTGTAACAACTTTCATCTGCAGACAATACTGGTTATGAAAGGGCTCTTTAATCAAAAGGGTGAAGACAGAACAGGAATAAATGGCTGCAAGCCGAAGCCCGACCAATTCAAATGAAATAAAGGGAACAAATTTTAACAGGGAGTTGATTACCCACTGGCACAAGTGACAAGGGGAGTCTTTGACTGTTGACATCTTAACTGCATTTCTTTTTGAAAGAGATACTTTAATCACACACATGTTCCTGGCCGCAGCTGGGTTAGATGCCGAATGAACACCAGAGGCAGAAGCAACGGTGGAGTGATGGTGGAGGGCTGATGCCAAAACCCTAGAGATCCCTCCAGGCTTCTTCTCAAAGAAATCTACCCCCAGGGATACCTTCCCATTGCTCAGTGGCAGCAGGTTAACACTGCAGTCATGAGAGATTCCAGCTTGCTGTGGGATGCCACCTAGGGACCCCAGATTTGGGAACCCCAGTGCAGGCATAGTCCAATTCCTCTGCCACCTGGCTCTATCACGTGCTTTGCAGAAGAAGCTGTAAGCACTTTACTGCTGGTGTAAAACCACAGCACCAGGTGAAATGTTTTATTTGCTTCCTTAAATCACAGCCCTGCTATTTTTACAGTGCTCTAAATATGAATGTCTTAGCCCCATTATTTCCAGCATTTCACGCCCAGAAAATATATGCTGGCAATTTCTCCTGGTTATGTTTTTTAAGTACAGTGAACAACTACACTCAACTGCATTCATAAAGCCAATGTTAATGAGGCTCATCGGCACACTTTACCAATAGCAGCTGTTGCACATCATTATTATTAATCCATGTGCTATGGAGATACTGCAAAAACCCTCTCACTAAAATCCAAGCTTTCTCCTTTGATGCGACTGCTACAGAGTGAGATGTGTGTGAGCCCTTTCCCACTACTTCTCCTTTCATTGCCACCACAGAAGCTACCTGGTCATCCATAGGAGGTCTGAGCCAGCACGGACTTCCCACTGAGGTCAATGCACAGTCACCACCAGCTCTTAATTACTTACTAGCCAGCATCCCACTCTGGTTAAGCCTCTGCACATGAGTGCAGCCTTCTTCCTCAGTGATATACTGGGAAACCATGGACTGATACAGGTGAGTGGCTCTGCATGCTCCAGGAGCCCCAGCTGAAATTGGTGGGGTATCTGCTTCTGGGAGCTATCTCCTCTACAGACCATTTCCAGAGCTGGTGTGGCTGTTTTATCAGGGACTAAAGAAGCAAGTGACAGAAGTTGTCTGTGACTCCCTAGGACACACATCAGCCACTGAGGCACTGCATGTAGCTCAGTGAGAGAACCAGGGAATCTGACCCTCAGCTGCCGTAGACACTGTAAAAACTGCTCAGCCCAGGACTCCATTCATGCCATCAGAGGATGTGCCTGTATCTCTGGGACTGTATTGTGTCACTGCTACTCACTGCTCTAATAATATTTACCCACAGGCTGCCAAGTACTTCTTGACAGAGTACATATTTGTGCGATACACCCAAACTGTCCCATTAACTGTGAACAGTATCATCAGGAAATAGATCCATAGGTAGTTGTACATCTGAGTTGCTCTTCAACAGCTAGAGCCCCAGCAAAGGCCAACAGGTCTTTCTCCACAGGAGTGACAAGGTGGGACAGGCCTGAGAACACTTTTGGGTACTCTCCTGGGGGGATACTGAGGCTGTTCCTTACTGCCACAAGGCTGGTCTTGAGTGAAAATCTTGGGATTTCCCCAAATCTAGCCCTGAGCAGAGAGGACGCAAGTAACATCTAATAACATCTTTCTGGAAAGTCCCCGCTCAGGGCTTTTTTGTATGCATGATCCATGAAACCTCTTGGGCAAGACTGCTTTTGGCTCTTTGGGCCAGGAGACAGCATGTCTCCAATGAAGCCAGTTCCCACCCCTGCGAAATGCCAGAGGTCACTGCTGGCAGTAGCTGGATCTGTACCCTTTCCCCATGGTCAGGAGCACTCCTGCCCCCTCCTGCTGATCCCTGTCTCAGGGAGGTGGGAGCTGCCACAGATGCCAGATTCAGACATCATGGGCTCCTCTGCATCAGGCTCCTGTCTACACCACAGGGACACAAAAGCTTGTGCTTGGACCCAGAGAGGACTCAAGCCCAGCCACCCAAGAGACAAAGCAATTACTGCTGATTAGGATGTGAAGAAATATGAACCAGTTGAGGAGAAAGGCTGTGAGGGCACAGACTGGCAGTAAGGATGGAGAGGACAGGGTGAGCTGTATTGTTAGAGAAACAAGGAAAATGTTTTCAGCATCTTAAGAAGGGCACTTAACAAGCTGTGATCTGCAAAAGCACTGTGCCCCTGTTTGTGTTTCATCTGAGGAAGGGCTGGGTATGGAGATGGCATGCAACGAGCCAAGTTTATTCCCCACATGCCAATTTGTCACTCTTATCTTTGGCAGCCCACGCTGTTCTGGCGGGGAATGAAAGTTTTGCCCTTGAAGAATAAGCATGTGCTGTGAAAAGATATCCTTCCATATGAGATGCACAAGTGTCTGCTGGAATGAAAGTAGCAGTCTCTGGGGAGCAAGACACACCACCATGGGTCAGGACAAATAGCCACTGACCAGAGCATGGCCTTGCAAAGGCAGTCCTCTCAAATCTATTACAAAATTATCCTCTGCTTGACAATGGCAGAGAGAAGCAGGTCAGGATGTCTAATCTGTTTTCTGTGAAATATGTGAAGTGAAACCACAAGGCCTGTAGAAAATTATTTCCACTACGTCATTTTTCTTAGATTAAAACCCCCAAGTTACTATTTACTGTTTCTCAGTAAATGTTACAGCTTTCATTCTTCTTACTAAAAACATGACAGCTTTGAAATATTTTCTATGGCATTTTTTAACCTAAAAAAAAATTAATTAAAATTCACCCTTTTAATTTTTATTCTGTGGAACAAAAACTCCAACGTTAGCATGCTACAGTAAATTGTAAAATCCATGAAAGGTGGACTTTCCATCAAACCCTACATTATTGATGTATCACACTTTGCAGGACTTTCTTGCAAAGAGACTGAAAAATGCTGATTATCTGTAGCATTGGTCAGCAAACTGCAAAGTGATAGACTCTTTGCTGTGCTGCTCCTGTGATAAATAAATAATACTGTTGCTTTGCCCTTTATAGCATTGATTAGATCTGGTTAAAACAAACTGGAGAAAAAAAAAACCCAACACAACAAAATCACAGGAGAAACTTACAGTTGCTTGTCAACTAAATCTCAGCCTGGGGCAGGAGGCATTACGATTATATTGTTTCAAAGCCGGTTGCAGTGGGATGGTAAAGATTTAGCACTCTCCAGCTGTGGCTCAATATAATACACACTGAAGTTAATGGCAAAGCGCTCTTTGACTTTAGGGGTACAGGATCAGAGGTTAAATGTTTCTGTGTTTCTGTGTACCCAGCAATACACAGGTGATGCTCTGCCCCAGTACTCAGACAGATACGGAGATGGCCTGAAGGATCATGAAAATGGACTCCAACGGGGCAAACTATTCTGCAAGCTCACAAAGCCAACCAGTGAGCGAGCTGCAGGAGAGCAGCATCCTGGTGTTCACTGAATGAGCAACCCCTCCTTCCATCACACATGCCACCTCTCTAAAGAGTGCCTAGTGACCTTTCCCAGCATTGGCACAGTACCACATCCCTTCATTTCACTGCCATGCTCTTACATCCATCCCATCAGCACATCTTCCCTCCTTCTCACCAATGGTAAATGATGATACCAGACAGCCCCAGTTTCCTTCTCCAGAAAGAAATCCTGTGCTAGATATTGTGATTTGTCAAATGAGTAAGAGCAGAGCCACTTCTTAGTCTAAATGTTGATCTTCAATCTCTGAAGGCTTCTGCTGCCTGGAGTATAAGCTTCATTTCTAATTAATGGTGTTAACAAACCTTTCTGAACTAGCAAGCTTTCAGTGGTGTTTTTTCAAGGGCTTTGTCAGAAAGACACCAGCATTATGTTATCCTCCTGGAAGAAGCCGTTTGGGAGAGCAGAGACCACCACCCTTTGTTGAGACACATGCTTGCTTATTCCATGGCACTGGGGCATCTGGACCAAGACAGTTCTGCTCTGGAGACCTCATCTTCTGCCAGTGTCTTTAGTGAGTGTTAAAGCTTCATTCCATGTGCTGGTTTCCACCTTTCTCCATGTGTAAAGGAAACATCTGCTGCTTTAGGCAAAGACAGTTTAGATTTCCCTTTTCTTGGGAAATCCATGCAAGACAGGAGGAATCAATGCTTTTGTTTACAGATCAGGGAGGGAATCCGAGATAAGCAGGTCAGCTTTTGAAATCTATTTAGGAGAGATGAATTTCAAGCTATTGTTTGCAGCCAGAAACTTCTGATCGAGGAGGCTCACCTCACATTTCAGAAAGTAATGCAAAATACAGTTAAGGCCACCTTACCTCGGAGATAATCTGCTTTTTCTTTTTGAGTCAGAAACCCCAAATGCTCCCCATTCCTCTTTCTGTCCATCCTACCACTAGCCCAACCAAGTCAGCACATCTCTCACTCTGCCAAGAGCAATCCCTCACACTGAGCTACTTGTTAGTTTGAAGTTTTATAGAATATAGATCTGTTTCCTTCTCAGCTCTGAACTTTGCTGACTCAAAGGAAGGTGATCTTTAATGACCCCCTAGATAGCTGTATTTTTCTTACCTAAGTGCACACAAATTGCAACCTACAACCAATTAAACAGTTTCTCATTTTTTTTCACAACAAACAATTTGTAATTCCAAAATGTCAATAAAGAGTCCTTCAATTTTATATTCCATAGCATTTGCAATTCAGCTTGGTAATTTTGGAGTCAATATTAAAAAAAGGCAATTAGAGTATTAACTGAGAATCGGCAAATTACTTCATATAACACATTGCATATTTACCCACTTGCATACTTTGCCCTAACTGCTTGTACCACACTGAATGCTGTTCCACCATTGCAGCCAGAGTTTTTAAAGCAACACATGCCAGCCATGGTCCTGGATCTTAACACTGAGAGACAAGTGATGGATTTGGTACAGGATGAAGGAATGATGAATCATGGAGGGATGAACAGGATTTACCATGAATTAAGCCGTGTTTGCTGACTGGAAAGAAGGTGAGGAAAAACCAGCCTGTGCACTATGGAGAATTGTAATGACACAAGAAGAAAATAATTTTCTAAAAATGTTATCATCCACAATGACCACAACAGTTTCATTTTACAAATTATACATTTTGTTTCCTGCGTAATGTTCTGTTTTTAGAACTGAAAATTAGAAGTGGCCCAAAAAAGCAGATTCTTGGAACTAAAAAAATGGTAGTGTAGTTACCAGCCTAAATCTCATTTTGGAGGTCCATGCGCCCCTTCCATTGTCTCCTCTGGAAGAGGGTCTGGATATGGGACTCCTGAACCAGGCAGTGTCCCCAAATTCTGGAGAGGCTCAGGACCTCAGATGGACTATGGCCACATTTACCCATGGTCTTGCCTCACACCAGGAAAGGGAAAAGATGAGTATGAAAGAGGGTAGAGAAAAAAGAAATAAGCATCTTCGTCAGGTCTGTTCGTTATTGAGTGTCCCCGAGTTCTGCAGACACAACCCAACAGGAACATCTGTGAATGGCCACCTTGGCCATGTCTCGTCCTCATGTCTCGGCAGCTGTCTTGCAACCCAACATTTTCAGAAGTAGGATGTTATTTTTATTTTTCCAACACTAATATCCAAATTCATAGGAGGCATTATTGATCTTTGCAAATTCAAACACAAAGCCAGAAAAGCAGCGTGCATACACTTGCCCAGACATAAAGGCAACGCTCTCTGCTTTTCAAAGCTCTCTGTTGGAGGGATATTTCTGATATGGGAGTGTTAATATAGCACAGCTTTAGATGGATTGGCAGCATACCACCTGCAGTATTAAGACTTCCATCATCTGTCTTGTCACACAAAGAGCAGCGTCTCTATAAAAACCTAATACCTTGCAGTTTTGCAAGTTTGATATTAATATCAGGGCTTAAGGAGAAAATAAAGGCAGATGTTTTTCCAGTTTTATGATGCTGCAGGTAGAGAATGAGCTTCGTTGCATCGATAAGGCAGCTCTGTCACCGTGGTACTGGACACATGCTATGAAAGATGAAGGCAAAGAAGCCCAAAACACACTCTAGGGACTGATGCACTACTGCAGACACTATAGAAACAGTTCTGTAAGTGAAATTAGGTTAGGCAGACCATAGGGACTGAGGAACAGAGAAAGGCATATATAAGAAGGTCTCACTAAGTAGATTAGAAGCCAGTTTGCAGTGTAGTAGGAAACATCCTATTTTTGTAGCATGAGGCAATATCAGGTCATGATCATGGAACTTATGTGCTTCTTCAGCCCCATTGCCATATTTGGGGCTGCTGTAGCATCAGTCCCAGAGAGGCATGCAGGATAGAGGGACTTTGGGATCACCCATCATGGCACTCCCTGCTCCCCTACAACTCCGTGATGGAGGCTCATGGGAAGGGCCAAAGGCAGGAGCTACATCTCTACTCTGTCTTGTCCTCATGTTTCCAGAGCAACTACCACGACACCAGCCACTACATACTGCATTTGTGGTGCTATGCCTGGTCTGTTGTGCTCCAAAGCACTACTATCTCAAGGAAACACTTTACCAGTTGGCATGTAGAGCTGACATCAGCCAGGTCCCTGCCTGCAATAGATGTGACATCTCTCTCTGGATGTCACCATTAGAAGTTTAAAAGGAAGGATTGAAAGGACAAATAAAGGGCAAACAGGACAACAATGGGGAGCTGGCAGAACCCCTCCTGTGGTTTTGATTTCTCTTGCAATTGAATTAGATGCTGATAAGAGATGTGAAGGATTTTTGTGCCACATGAGACTCCGCAATGGAGCTTCTGATCTATGGATTACACCTTACCAAGGAGACAGTTCTGTGGAAAAATGCTTCGAGGAAAAAATGACACATCTGTGAAGAAAAACTCAGGGAATCATATTCTGGGGTCATGTCTCAGAAAAACATATTTATAAAGTCACAGAAAGACTCTTAACTGAGCACCAGGGACTCGGCTCCTGACTCCAAGCAGGACAACTCCAATGTACTCATATCCTGCAAGGCTCATGTCCTAAACCCACTTATAGTATCTTCACCTGCACTTGCTTTGAGGCAAACAGGGCTGAGCTTGCTTTCAATTACTTCTGCAGAGAAATAAAAACAATCCTGTGTGGTTTTTCTTCTGACGTCCACTACAACTAGGTCCTGATATTCATGCTTGTGTCACAAATTAATCCGGGAACTTTTGAACAGCCAGACATGCCTCTGGACCTTCAGCTTTTGAATGAATGCTCATCAGAATAAAAACCCGTATGCCAAATAACAAGACCACAGAAGATCAACCTCCCTCTCTTATTAAAACATTTACCATTGACTCCTTGACTTATTTCTAGCCACAGGCATCTTGTACACATCTGCGACTGCTCTGCAAAGCAAACAGTACTCCTGAAAAGTCAAGCAGGTCATCACGAAGTAGCTACTAACATTGAGTCTGATTTGAAAAATCCCAGTGAAACAGTTCTGGGTTAAATGTTCACAAAGATTCTTATTACACAAAATTAGGCACTTTTCATAATCCATTGGTTGGAAAATGCTCTTAAAGCCAATGGGAACTGCCACAGTAGTGTTTGCAAGCCCTGAATGCTGTCCAAGCGGCCCTGGTAAGGTGCACTGGCCTGGTGGTAAGCCATGGAATCACCTTCCCATGCTGAGGGTGCCTATGAGCTGTACCCACAGGATGAGGATGCCCACGAGAATTCCCTCATTGCAGAATCCTAAATACAAAAATCAGAGAAGAATGCAAATTTTACATTGCTCAAACTTTCCAAATTAATGCTGTTACATTATGTATAGACCTTACGTATAGACATTATGTATAGATCTTAATTCCTCTTTGAATGGGAGGCTTTCACTTTAACCTCACAGCGCCAAGGCCCTACAACAATAAGCTTTTTCCCCAAATCTCCCACAAGTGGGTGTCAGCAGACTTCTCACAGCCAGCAAAGGCCCCTGCAGGTTCTTCCAGCCCCACAGGGTCAGTAAGTAGTCGAGTCTTTCACTCCCTATTCAATGCCCCACTATTACCAGTCCATTGAGCCTTGAACCTCCAGGACCACAGATACCATCATTTATACTCTGCTTAGGGGTATGAGAAAGAAAAAAGCTCAATGAAAAGCTCAGCCATTCCTTTTTATAAGCTCTCCATGCCCTTATATGCTTTTTCTCAAACTACAAAATAATAGCACAAGCTTTTACAATACCATAGGTTTCATGTGACAAAAAGCAGCATTTGTGTGCATTCCTGATTTCTACATGGCTCTGACTTACAGTGTCCCTTAACCATCTTGGGTTTATTTCCAGCATACAAAGGAAAAGCTCCAGTGCGGCTTTCCGCCCCCTGCAACTACAGATATTGTTGTTTATTTATAGTTCCTTATTTGCAGAGAGCCTATGGAGACGAGAAGAGATGTCATTCGCAGGGGAAGGCAGATGTATTGAATCATTCACCATGTGGAGAGGCCTGGGCATTTCACAAAAGAACCACAATTCACAATAGAAGACAAATTATCCAAACAGTAACGCATCCTTATCTGCCAGTTACTGTCTTGAAACAATCCACAAAAACAAAACAAAACTAAAGTCTAACAGTAAAGTATAGCTCTCTTCTCCACTTTTTAAGCTTGCCCAAGCTGCAATGACAAAGAGAGGCATCATCTTTGTTTCTAGTTCCCTGGCTATTTAAGCATATCTAAGTTTCAATCTCAACTTTCCTCTAATGGATATGGCAGTATCACTGATCTTCATCATCATCTTTAGAAGTTTCCTTATATAGGTTGGGGAAAAAAAATAACAATCTTCCTGCCTAAACTCCAATATGGGTAGGAGGCCCTTCCTACATTAAAAACGGATATTTCTGCATCTGTCGATATAAAGTAACAGAGGTAGAAGATGGCCTACTTTTCCTATGCAATGATAAAAGTTGTCAAAGATGGACAAGGAGCGATTCTTAATTTGGAAAAAGGGTCAGCACTTCACAGATGCCTAAAGATTTCCCTGAAAGCATCAGGAAAATGACCTACCTTCAAAGATCTTCTCTATGATATTAAACTCAAATGAAGAAGGAAGAATGGAAAATAAGATGAATTAGAATGAAAGAAAAGAATAAGAGAATAGAATAAAATTAATGGAATAAACTAATCCAAGAAAGGGCTGTGGCATTTAACTTCAGCTACACTGGAGGGATGAACGTCTGCCTTAGGCTGAATTCCCACTTTTCAGGGCCCATCCTACACAGGCAGCTCTACCTGGGGCACAGACAGACTATTTCAATGATACAGCTCCCATATTTTATTTCACAGCCCAATTAACTATGCCAAGTATTTATAACCAATCTACCAATTAAACCAACAACGTTCAATTGATTCTTGGGCACAGACCTTCACAGGGCCCTGTGGGACCTTCCTTTGCCAGGGTACTATTCTTGCCAAGCTAGGCAGACCTATCTGATCCACACATGCCATGTCGTGGAGATCAGCTGTCTACTTCACTGCCTGAGATCTTCTAAGTTTGACACGGGCTCATGCAATTTCCTCTGTACTTACCAATTTGATGGCCTGGGAGACAGGAGCAGATATGTCCAAATACGTCCTTTGCTAGAGACAGTTTCAAACTCACCCTTCCTACACTCTGGTCCTTCATCAGATGTAACCAGTTCAGTTACACAGTGTCCCATGAAAATGGAGGCCACATACACAAGCACAGGTCTAACCAGAATATTTGTTAGCATGATCACCTCAGGGAACTATGTAGTTCATCACAATTTTGAGCCACAGCATGCCGATATTCTGTACCTGTTCTACATGAAAGCAGGTAATAGCTCTAGATCGGTGTATTTTCTAAAACATATGATTCCTACCTCTGACCCTCTCCCATTTTCAGGTTCAGCTTTCAAATCCCACTGATACAGATGACAAAACGCATGTATCAGCAGTAAAATACCTTTTGTGATAACAGCAGAAACTGGTCCGTGAGTAAATGGATAATAAATAAGAGCATTCAATTCTTCATAACCATAGAGTAAAGCTGAAGGTTTCCTCTGTGTCTGAGCCTATGGACACCCAGTTCCTGTGACCTGGGATGTGGCAGGCAGGGGGCTGCTAAAAGAAAGAAGAAAAGTTTATTCCCTCTTCCCTTCCACGATATCCTGCCATTTAAATGTAGAACAGGAAAAAGCTTCAGAGAAGAGAGAGAGTTCGGCTGTGAGCAGATAAGGTCTCTCCAGGGCAGGTACAGCTGCACTTTCTCATCTCCAGGATAATGGCAGGAATAAAACGCTGCTGAGACACAAACTTCTCCCCTTGGTCAGAGCTGAAACCCAGTGGAGTCCAACCCAATGAATCTGTCCCTGTCCCTGGGACTGCCTGCCTGCAGGCAACTCAGTGGAAAAGCTGGATCAGATTACGGTCATCGAACCTCTTAGGCTTGGAGGAGGCTGAGTGGAAAAGGACCATCTCCTTACCATGGCAATTTGGATGGGATTTACCCAGAGTTAGTTTTGAGATACTTGGGGTGGGAACTAGGCGCAACTAAGGTGGGGATCCAACAAACAGCAACCTCAGCCCTGTTGGGCCAGGAATTACAAGGCAGCAAGGTCACTAATGGGGGTAGAAATTCAGTGGAGTAATTTTGAGGGGGAGGGAAGAGCAGAAGATGATGCTAGCAAGCACAGGGTGAAATCAAACTGGAGCAATCAATAAAAGGAAAGGATAGAGGGGAGCAACAGGACATGGGAAGAGATAAATTAAAGGCTTGCCCAGAGGTTATGATGGCTAGTGAGCAAAAATTAAATAAAAGAGGGCAACAGGGACAAGCAAGGTAGTGTGAAAAATTAATTAAAAGGAAGGGAGGCATAACGAAGGCATAAAACTTGGGTGCTGGCAGAAAAATTAGAGGACTCAGGCAATGAAGAGGCTTTGGAAAAAGTAATAGGAGCCAAGGCAAAGGCTGTAAAGGCTGTGACCGTGTGTGCAAATCAAAAAACCATTGAAGAAGAAAAGCAACTCACAGGAGGAAGTGGCGCTCCTGGTATACCAAGCTTCACTCCTTGACTTTTGCTACCAAAATGCAGTGGGGTATTCACTCACCTCATTTGCCTGTAAATGGTCTCCTTCCACTGACTTCTCTGTCCCCAAAAGAGAAGGCACAGGTGCTGCCTGCAGGATAAGGCCTTGTAAAATGGGGTATTTTAGCTGAGTATCTTAAATGCATGTCTGCTGAGACACAACGTAAGGGGTGAACAGCTCAAACTCAAGCTGGTTGCCTTCAGGACTCCTCTCTGGCTCTTCAAAATGAAACCTGCAGCCATCTCTGAGGATATCTCTCAGCTTCTCAGCAAAATTCACCAGTATCTCAGCCACTGCAGTTCTGTTTAGCCCATGTCCTGGTGTGGATGAACCCTGTTGCCTTCTTCAGGCTTGTGGGACAGGCAGACTTTGGGTGATGGGCCTCATGGACCCTGGCCTTGTGGGATTTATGTGACAAGTGCAGACATATACCCAAGTCCCTGCTGAATCCATTTGCCACTTGAATGCCAGGTCTCAGACTGCACAGGGGAGCACACTGCTTCCTTCAAGGGTCATCCTGGGATGAGCCCCCTTGAAGCTTTTGTGCTGAAACTGTTCCACTTTGAACAAAGTCATGATCTGAAGAGTGTCTGGGGGCATGTGTGGGGGAAATGATTACACAGAAATTTTCAAGGCCTTCAAATCACAGTGGAATAGAAAGAATTGGACAAGTCTGCATCACAGCAGCGTTTAAAGGAGCATTCTTTGAAATGAACAGACTGCCTTGGTGCTCCGAGACAGCTATTATATATATAGCTTATAAGCAGAATGTATATATATATATATATATTATAAGCAGAAGATACCTATGCCAGAGGAGGGAAGAAGAAATAAGGGCATTCAAAGCTATGAGAAGAAAATTAAAAATTAAGGAACAAAGCAGACTTTTCAGATATACCAGGAGGGCTACAAGCAAGATCAATGCACTCACAATGACAGCCACAGCTGGAGAAGGAAGAGAGTTAGAGTATCGCAGCGAGGCTGACCCACCCAACTCAGAAGACAGCACAAACACTTTCACAGGTCTCAGCAGCTACTGATCAGGCACTCCAGTGAATGCCTGTAAGGGAAGTGGGACAAGAAGTAATAGATAATTAACAGCAACAGAGAAAGCTAAATGGGCTCCCTAACCTCTCAGCCCTAAAAAAAAATTCTCTTTGGTTTCTGTTTGAACCAGACTATAGATAACTGATGGTTCATTGTACCCTACAGATAATAGGAAGCAAGTAAGGTCTTAGGGAAGAAGTAATGTAAAAGGAGAAGGGTGTATTTCCTCTCTGTTTTAACATAACAGAGACACATAGACTCTTAGGACTCAATCCAACAGAACACCAGTTTAAGTTCAGCAGAGTGCAGAGCTGGGCACCACAGGGAGCCTATGCTGAATCCAGGGCTGAGCATGCTACTCCCAAGACCCCACTCTGTCTCCACCAAGACACTGCCTGGTTGCTGTTTTTGGTGCATTACTTCTTAAAATTAATGAACTCAGTCTGCAAGCACAGACCCTGGAATCATTTCCCACCTCTTGTAGCACTCTTGCTTGTATTGCTACCAAGATTCAGTGGGAATGTCTGTGCACAGCAAAACCAAAAGCTACCTTGTTCTTCTACACAATGACATAAGCAACTGAGAGCCCTTGAGTTACTGCAAGGTGATGGTTCACCACTCATCAAGACAACACTTGGAATCCATCAGTTGGCAACCAACTTCATGGTGGTTTACACTACCACCATAGAGCACACAATTGGTGCAGGCTGGGTGTTATCACATGTACAGTCAGTGAAGCTACGGTAAGTGGTAACTTGTTTACTGTTGTAAGACAGACTCTTCCACCTGTGAGTGTGGAGTCTATCTACTTTTCCCCTGTGTTACACTAAGCTATATGTCCCTGGAGTCATGTGGGAGGCAGATCTGCTGAGCAGGACAACATCCCCTTGCCATGTTATTTCTCTGAATATAACCATATTTGAAGCTTTCACCATTTAAAACACTCATTCTTGTAATTACTAACCCTTCTAACTATGAGTCATTGTTCAAGCGTACAGCATTAATGATGCCCTCAAATCAACCTGCTTCGGAGAGGTCTGAGACTGCCCTGCCTGCAGCACCTTCAAGGTAGAAATCCGTCATTCAAGAGGATTCAGGGAAAATCTTTGGTATTTCCCAGTTTCATGTGTGTTGGAAGAAATTTGAGTATACTACATCCATCCATCCTGTGGCTATGCACACTGAGCTGGGCAGTGCAGAGCCCACTGCCTCCACCAACCTTTTTTCAGACAACGTCCTTCCTGACACTGTTGCTCCAAGTTATTATGTTGCTGCTTGGGGAACCCCTAAGAGAACCCTGGGTTTGGTGCTTCATGCAACCTGGGCACACGTTCTATCTTCAGTCATAGCCTGCATGTGAGCTAGGACACAAGGTGAGTGAGATGAGGTGAATATAGAAGAGATAACCCACAGGAGATGAATGGGGCACAGGTGCCACATCCTGGTTCCCAGACAGCAGGGCAAACCCAAGCTTTTAGGGTTATGCAGAGGAAAGAAACAAGATTTGATTATAAGGCTTTCCCCTGGCATACAGGAAGAAACAGGCAAGAGACCAAGCCTGCCACTGTCCCTGTTTGTCCCTCCCATGTGAAGGGGGTAGGAACAGCCTCTTGTCTCTACAAAGCTCATCTACCAAACGAAAGCTGGGGACATAGATCAGTCCTCTAAGATTACCCAGCACATTCCAGGGGCACCCTTACTGATACACTGCACTGCCCCTGGTTAGTTTTAGTTGAACCTCCACTCTCAGGAAGAAAACTTAAAAAAAAAAAAAGGGTATTTTAGAAGAAGAAAAAAACCCACCACAAACCAACAACCAACCCCACACAGCTCATCATAAACACAGAGTGCGTGGCATCATCCAACTCCCTCTGAATGCTACACAGCACAGCAGGGCAAGAAATCCAGCCTAATCTCTCCAGGCAGCAGAAGTCCCTTACGTTAGCACTACATCTTTGTGTCACACCACTGCCTGCAAAAGGTCAGTGCCTCATAGAAGAAGCACATGTGATAATGAAATGCTACAGAAGCGGGACGGTAAAATAAGTAATTTTTTTGCTAATTTCCTGAAATTTCCAGTTCAAAGAAAGCTGGAAGCAAATATCAGGTAGGCATTTTTATTGATGAAGGAAAGTGGCTGTCTTTTCTGTGTTTCTTGCTAACCCTTATTGCTCTCCTTTTAAAAAATAAAAAAATTCCATGCTCACATGTCATATTTAATGAATCTGACAAGATTAGAGCCATCATATCCCATCAAGCATGCACCGATACAGTCTTGCAAAGGGAAGCCAAGAAAAGATGTGCAAAGACAGATCTATTTTTCTATCTTCATTTTAAAGCATCCCCTTGACTTCTATTTTCTGACTTACTTTCCAGCTCCAGTACTCAGAGATGCAGCCAGAAAGCTGCATTTGGTTAGGAAAGGCCAGAGTGAATGAGGAGCACTGAGGTACTCACTTGTCTCCTGTCTCCAGTACCTGAGCACCTCATGGACTAATGCTTTCATGGTCATAACATCAGTTCAAGTTGGAGCAGAAAGATTATTCCCTTTTGGAGGCTGAGAACTGAGAAACTTAGGCCCAGCTCCTCAACACTGACTGGATGCCTTTGATGGCTGAAGCCCAGCTAACTGGCTAGGAAAGTTATGATGGAAAACTTGAACCCTGAGGCAGACACTTAAAGCCATCTCCACCTAGTATTAAATGCTCTACCCTGGCTTTTCTCTCCATAATGCGCAATACTGCTTGAGTGAATAGCAACTGGAGAGACAGAACACATCTTGTAGGTCACAGGGAAAACAAGCCAGGTGAGGACCTAGTGGTTCAGAATCCATCCTCAGTCTTTATGGTCATCAGCTTGTTTCTCTAAGAAGGATTTAAGGTGTCAATAAATACAGCCCATCCTACTCCAAGCCTGTAAGCACTTCCTTGAGTTCTTCACAACTTCACTCCAGCTGGGCTCCCATTCAATGAATACATATATACAGCTGGGGATGTGCCTGGGATAGACCACTAACACCTGGGGCAGCCCTAACCTTCCCTCTGGAGCAATTCAGAAACTTTTAAGGTTTCATTCTGCAAACATTTTCACCTGAAGTTTGAGTACAGCCATTATCCTCAACAATAGCAAAAGAAAGCATTCATGTTGTCATCTGTCAGCTGGTGCTTACACAAGCAGTTATTTGGAAAAAGATTTTATATTTTCCATTCATGCACTGCCTTAATCTAAATTAACCTTCAAGTCTTGAGAAGCTCTAAGAAATGGATAATTTCAAAAAACAAATCCAGAAATTAAAAAAAACCCAAAAATCTCCAAATCAGATAATTTAAATTGACATTAATTTGATAAGATCAAGATTTCCAGAAAATTTAATTCTCTGATACAGTACTCATTATGAATCACTTCTCAGCTCTTAAAAGAATCAAACATTTTGGCTGATGCCAGGAAACCAGTGTAGCCCTAGAAATTAATTGTTGACTCTGGAAGATATTATTAATCCATGACTTTCTTTGAGCATAAGAACTTTGACTGAATTCATAGGTTTAAAATGAGACATATGCTTGAGGTTTTTTATTTATCAAGGTTTTAAATCTCAGACCAGATACAGTACAACCCATTGGATCATGTATGCTATGTGAAGACATTTTGTATTTTCTGTTCAGTCTTACTCTCCTTAAATAACACCAAATGCTCTGCTCTTCTCATATACCAAGAAATGACTGAGCTACATAACTTTCTGTGTGAAGACAAGAAGGGCATCTTCAAGTACATCAGTAGGAAAAGGAAGACCAGGGAAAATGTGGACCCACTGCTGAATGAGGCGGGAGCCCTGGTGACAGAGGATACAGAGAAGACAGAGTTACTGAATACCTTCTCTGCTTCAGTCTTCACTGCTAAGACCAGCCCTCAGGAAACCCAGTTCCTATAGGTAAGAGAGAAAGTCTGGAGGAAGAAAGATTCTCCACTGGTCAATGAGAATTGGGTTAGAGGTCATTCAGACAAACTGAACACTCACAAATCCATGAATCCTCTCAGGCACCTCTACAACAATTACAGGACAGGAGCACCGGTCTGACAAGCAAATTCTGAGAAATCTGGGGCTGTTTAGCCTGAAGAAAAGAAGACTGCAAGAGGATCTTTTCAATGCTTATAAATACCTAAAGGGTGGGTGCCAAGAGGATGGGGTCAGTTTCTTTTCAGTGGTGCCCAGTGACAGGACAAGGGGTAACTGGAACACAGAAAGTTTCATCTGCACATGGAACTTTCCTTTGAAGGTGGCACAGCCCTCCACCAGGCTGCCCAGAGAGGCTACGGAGTGTCCTTCTTCAGAGAATTTCAAAACCTACTTGGATGCAATCCTGTGCAACCTGATCTGGATGACACTGGTTTAGCAGGGGTGTTGGACTAGATTGTCTGTCTCCTGAGGCCCCTTCCAATCCCCACCATTCTGTGATTCTGTGTGATCAGCTGGGCGGTCCAAAGCAGGAGGGTTGCCCAGGTAGAGCTGCTGGCAATGACCTATCATGTGATCCATTACTTGGCCTCTGGAAACACCTCAGCTTTCCTTCTGTCTGTGCAGAGCTGTTGAGAGCTTCATGAAATTAATTTGCTTATTTAAAAGCACAGATAACCAGAGACAGAGCAACATGGCTGTTTATAAAGGGTTACTTAGCATCTCCTTTTCCATTAATCCACTCCTAGCAGACCTGTGTGAAACTGACACAGACAGAAATGAGGAAACAACTTCTCAGTGAAGGTGAGTGCCCAGCATTCACCTCTGAAGATTCCAGCATGAAGAACAGTAGTTTAGCATGTCAGAACTTGGCTCTCACCAGGAAATTTGATCCTTTATCACCACTGCTTGGGTTCCCACTCAAAGCTGCGCATAGGCAGATAGAATGCCAGGGCAAAGAGATGTAACAGTGCTCAGAAAGACGAGCGCACTGCACCCTGCTCTGAACTACTCGGCCCTTCATCTTTGCCTGCTTCTCCACTATAATCCCTGCACTGGAAAAGGATGTTGCTGATCAGATAATCACATTCAATAATCTTCCCATCCCACGCTTGCAAAATCATAAAGAGAAATAAAGAATTTGTGCATGCACCCATCAGAATCTACACCGCAGTAATCCCGCCATCTAAATGCCTATAGAGGAATAAAAAATTAAAAAATGTGAAAACAAGCCACAACTTGCTGTGCACCAGACATTGCAGCCCTGAACCAGAGTCTGCACCCATCAGTATCCATGCTGGGCACCAATACCAGCGACCTCCTCCTGACCCGCATCATCTTTTCTATATTAAGAAACCTGTTACATCGCTTCCTTCCTTGGCCCACAGGTGCTAAGAAGGTCACCACCAGATCGTAGTTTAACGGGCTACTGAGTGCTGTCCTAATCCTGACAGGACACAAACTGCTGGAGCTGGTACATGACCTGAGCAAGAGATTAGTCTGGATTTATGCGTGATTAGACACTGTCATGACCCAATCTGACATTGTGTTCTTTCTAAGAAGACAGCCAGAAAAGTTTTACCATCACGTTTTTGTTGAGCTACCTAAGGATGCTTCATGTCCTCTCACTATGGGACTCTTCAAACCCTGAATGTGTGGGTTCAATAACAGATATTTCTGTGACCTTTCTTGCGTTTTCATCACCCTTCCTAGCTCTCCAGAGTTACTCTCAATATTCTTCTCCAATTGCCTGAATGACAGATACTTTCACAGCTTTTTTTCTGCATCCCCCAAGAAATAGGTAGTTTTACAGGTACCTCTGGAATCAGCCTTTACTCTGTGTGCTCCCAATAATTGCAGGGAGAAGTGAAAAATAAAAAAGCATATAATCAACCAGCAGCGTTCAAGAGTTCAGAAGTCCTGTGAAAGTGAAGAAATCAGATTGAATGTGCTGCAGTTAAGTTGTGCAGTCTGTACACAGGATAAAAGATACTTTTCTCCATTTACAGTAAATAGCCTGTATGAAAAGAATGCTCCATAGCTTAAAGCACCATTTCATATACCAACAGCCAAAACAAAACTTTGAAAAAATTCTGACAGTACTTTTATTTTTTTAATACTTGAGATTTTTAAAAAGGTATTTCTTCAATGCTGCTCAATCTCATAATTCATTTGCTGAGTTAAAAACCTAGTGTATGGAATGAGGGCACAGTAGTTCTCTTATTCATGTAGAAAAGGGTTTTTAGCCGGCTCATTTGTTTAACGTATCTGTGTGTCAGAATTTTTTAGTCCTACTTTGTGCCAAGATATTCTTACTACTACTAAGGGAAGGAATACTAAGCTAGAAGCAGAAAATGGTTTTAGATGAATTATAAGCAAGTCCAAATTCCCTTTCTCCTTGAACAGCCTGATTTTGGTTTGAAAAAGCTCAGGTGAATCTTTACCCTTCTGTTATTTGGAGTTTCCTGGATTACATTTCTAAATTAGGTAAGAAGTGTAAAACTCTTTGATCCTTATTTACTGTACATGGTATCTCGTGGGGTCCACCAAGCAACAGCACAGCTCCTACCTCTATGATGTTTTACCAGATCACATTTTTCTTTTTCTCCCTTCTACATAAGTTCCCAAGGAAAAAAAACAAACCATGATATCAATTAAAACAAATGTATTACACCAGGGTGGTAAACCCGGCCAAACGGGAAATGGAGGATGTGCTTTTAACAATCTATCTGGTATCTGGAGGGGAAAGTCCACTGTTGAAAACATGACACCGCTCCATCTTGCATACCATGAATTGTGCATAGTAGAATTATACCCTGAAATCTTCATTCAGCTTCTGCTGAAACAAACTGCAGGTTTTATGCACCTCAAATCCCATTAGTATGTTCTTACTGAAACAAAACTCCCACAAAACCAGGAAGAGATCTGCCAGCTCAGGTCTTCATCGAGTCCACTGCTTCAGAAGCACAGCGAGTTTCTAATAGCCTTGGTGATTCCTGGACCAGCGTTTCCCAATACTTAGGTCACGCTGTCACTGGACATGATCCCTAAGCCCTCTTCCATCCCTCTACAAAACCTCTTCTTCAAAGAGGTGCTTTCAGTGCAGAATACCTAGCCAAGCAAGGTCTGGGGGATGTTAAAGCTCATGTCCTGATAGTACCACGTCTGTTGATACTTTGGAGTTGGTTATCTCCCTAAATTGCAGACTGAGGACACTACTGTACCTTTTGGAGATGGGAGAATTCTTCTTCTCTCCCGATCAAAGCACTAAGAAACTCAGCCCTAATCTGCTGGTATTCAAGGAAATACCAAAGTGTCCTTTCTCTGCATCCGTTTTCAAAAGGATGCTCTGCTTACCCTGTGCAGAGGCATTACTAGAGTTTTGATCAAAATCTAGGCACCCTCCTTCACCGCACCACTAGCTCTGCAAGGTGTATGTCTGCCACAAGCACAACATCCTCCAAGTGCAGCACTTCTACTCAGCTTCTCTTTGCAACCTCTTGCTCTGGAGTGTGCACTGTGAAAGTAAATAACAGAGTCCATCTCTAGATTACCCAGAAGTTACTCTCATAGTCATGTTCATTAACAACAAACTGCAAACATAATTTCTAGATGAAATATGAGCAACGAATTAGAAATGAAAACATGACAAAAATCGCTGTGTTCAAAACGATCACAATCTGCCCATCAGGGTGTAATTAAAGCAACCTCATTTCTATTGCCAGTAGCATATGACTGGCAGATTCTCAGCACATCCATCAACCTTCGACTCCTTGAACACTTACTACAGGCCAGGATAACACCACTTCCAGTAGGATCAAAGGCAGAAAACCTTCAGCCTGAATCCAGAATGAAGCCCAGTCATATAATTTAGCATCTCAAGCAAGGTATCCTTGCTGCCCCACATCTCACTTCTGAGTCTTGCCTTGCACAGCAGAACAGCAGCAGCTGGGAATTACAGGGATCTCTCCCACCATTCCTCACATCTAAACACACCTCAAGACACAGCTGCTTACTTACCGGAACTGTTGTGGGCACTTGAGGTTTGTCAGTCCTTTCTGTCACGGGTCTAGGAGCAGGCGTAGCACCCCTCTACAGTCTCAGCTTCACCCTGCAAGAATGAGGACATGGAGTTTTTTTGCCAGTTGTGGTAAGCAGATAATCCAGTACTTTCTAACCCTCAGCAGAGAAGAGTATGCTGTATTGGAAAGAAAAGCAGCTGGCTGGTTGTCTGCAAGGATCAGACCCAGGACTTTCCAAGCTAAGACACTGAGCTGCTTAGCAAGGAGCTCAAATCAGAACAGAGAGCCAGTTGTGTTTGCAAGGCTGAGTACCTGGGATAGCTGCTGGGGAGGCGGTTCAGATCGGCTTGGGAAATCCCATAAGAACTGCTACATCATGTTAATGCTTGCAGAGAATGAGGTAACCAGCAGATACAAGCAGGCAAGAACTTTTGGTCATGACAGATGAGATTTGTTCAGGGAAAACAGTTTCTTCAAACTGAAATATCCCACAATAAAGCAGAAATTTCTTTTGTGGTTTTGAGTTGGTTTTTTTGTTTGTTTTGATTTTATTTTTCCTGTTTTGAAAATGTTTTGAAACGGAAGAATTTGTTTTGGGTCACATAAACTTGAACTGAAATTTTTTACTGATGGAATTGAAATGTTCTGCTTTAATTCAGATCCTCTGCATCCCTTGAGCTGCAAGGATACTTCCTGGGACTTTAAATGAAGATACTTTCTTTTCCCTGTCATAGTCTGAGATCCCTGGCTGAACTGCACACAGTGCACTGATGTGTCACCTTGAGAGACCTGCCAGGCAGAAATACAACCAGGATGTTACAATTCAAAAGTGGAAACTGCAGGACTTTTTACAGCATTTTTATGCTGGGCAACACACAAGCGCCTGCTGAAGAGGCTCCTGCACAGTCCGGTTTGCAGGCGATGCTCCTCACAGGTAAGGCTGCAGAGTGTGGTTGCTCATCCCATAAGAACTAGGCTAACTTCTTTAAAGTTGTCATTTAGATTTCATCAAATCCTCACTCTTCTGCAACCAAACACACACCAAATCCTCCTCTGGTCCCAGTACTCTGGGCATGGAGCTGTGATTGAATGGATGGGATGTAGGAAGAAGTCCTCCGTGTTTCGTGCCCTCCAGCCCTCGGATTCAGGACAAGGACTCCCCCTCCAAGCTCATAGGCTACATAGTTCAGTGCTGAAGGAAACTGGATCCAGGTCTCCATACTCCCACTCCATTGCCTAAATCATCAACATGATCCAGCAATTTAAAGTCATTCCCTTGAATCAGCCATTCTGGGCTGATGATGAGACAAGAGACACAACTGCGAGACTCCTGCTCTGCTTTTCCACCCTCCTCAAACTGTTGACGATTCCCAGCTCCTGCCTTCCAAGTTTCCTGACTAACCATAGGTTTCATTGGAAAAAAACCCAGTAACTTTTCCACCCTGCTCTGTGAAATACTCAGACAGGTGGGCTACCCAATCACCTGAGGAGGGCAGGAGGGGCGGTTCGGCCTCCTGCCAGTCATCATAAGTGTCCAGCTAAATGGTTACAGCTTATCCACCCAGTCTGCCAGGAGAGACCTTTTGTATTTAGAGGCTCAATTCAGTGTCATTTATGCCACAGCATTGCAAAAGGTCAAACTGTAATGAAGCTTTTAATTAAAACAGAGAAAGCACTAAAGAGACAGAGAAATGAAGCACTGGGCTTCAACCAACAATGAGGTCACATATCTAATGAGCTGATCAGAGATGACATGCTGACTTTCACAGCAGAAGTATCTGCACACTCTGGCAGCGCACTGACAGATAATCCCTCCTGCAGAGGCGTACAAAGCTCTGCATGAACCCCCACATGCTTCCCGCAGGGGATGCTGCCACGTGGTCAGGTTTCTCATCATCCAAGAACCCAACGAAGCATTCAAGATGATGAAATTCCTGGTGTTATTTCCTCAGTTTCCCTCCATTTCTATTGGCCCATCATTTAAGTTTATTGAGCCTCTCCAGAGATCCGGTAACATCTCTCAGAAGTTTAACTGAATATGTAAAGTGTTGGAATCAAAGAGTATCAGAAGTTCGGAGTTCTGCTCTTAGCTCCACTTCTTTGAGACCAAGGGCAAAATTACTCCATCTCTTTGTGTCCCTTAGGATGCTAAGTTAGACACAGATGAGGTCTACACAGTTGCCTGATAACCTGAAGTGGAAGCTGTACAGGAGGTGGCATAGAAAAACCTCACCACTAACAAGATCAAGGGAGCTAAGAAAAGGAAGTCCACCTCTGCTGCTGCCTAATCTCTCATTTCCCAAATGTACAGCTACATGAAAGACCCAATTGTCCTGCTCTTACATAGACTTCCTCTTCACTGCATGAGTCCTAATGAATTCAGGCAGCAGGAGCAGCAGACTCCAGTCCTTGCAAGGCTGGAATCAGTCAGTACAGTGCATCACTCTGTGATTTTTCTAGAACACTTCAACCCACAATGCAAAAGTGAAAGAGCAAGGAGGTAAGTATCCTGCGAAAATAAGACAACATCTTTCAAACAAAGTAACTGCACTAAAATATGCTGGTTTATTTTCACATTGGGCTCCTAAAGCATTTTCCCTCTATCCCTGAATGACAGCAGGCATGAAAATTAAATATAAATTCTCCAACAAAAAGTGAAACACACTGATGGATAATAAATCATGGAGACTGGAAGGCATTCAGAGGAAGTTGGGGGAAGGATGAAATAGTATAGATATTGACTAAGATATATTATAGACCCTTAAAAACCCAAGACTCGTCCTCAAGGCACGGGACTCACCACAATGGGTTGAATTTTGATGAAGCAGCAAAGGGAACTTACTCTGCAATGTGGTGGGGTTGGTAGACAGTGCTCGCAGTCTTGCAGAGTTCAGAGCTGAGCAAATGTCACCCCAGCATCACGCTCACACCCACACCTCATGTGGGGATGAAGCCCCTGATGAAAACATCTTCTAATTTTCCCAAAGCCACAATTCTGTCCCAGTTGCTAACCACTGAGGTCAGAAGACCTGCAAACAGAAAGTCTGTTCTGGGAGATTCCAATATATTTTGTATAAAACAGAAGGAGATGTTACAGTCGCCCAAAAGGTCCACAAGGATGCACCTGTGGGACTGGAGCTGCTCCTCTTTCTCCCCAGGGCCACACGCCCAACAAGAGTAATTGCATTAGCACCAGCAGTGGGATCAATCAGGGACTCCAGAAGAAGTAAAGAGAGACCAGCCTGGTGCTGCAGTGGGGATAGACGCAGAAATCATGAGCTAGATGCTGTCTTATTTGATGACCTGAGATTCTTGTGTCAACACTTCCAGAAACCTAAAACACTCCCCAGGGCATCACCCACAAGCACAACATTCTGGCAACACTACACATCAGCACCGATTTTCTTCTAATAAACAAGATCACCTTTAATTTTACAGGTGCCTCCTACTTCATTAGAGATCTTGCTCTCCAGGGGTTTCCTCCTCAACTGAGGCAGGAAATGAAAAGACAGAAAATGTAATTTAATTGGAGAAGAAGCTTCATCTTTACACTGCCTATCATAATTATGTATCATTTTTAAAGAAGCATGGAGCAGGTGTGAAATGGCAGCAGCTATGTATGCACATGAAAAAAGGTTGACACCAGCAGCGTATCTCAGCAAAGATCAGATGGTGCAACTTGAAAACTCCTTTTTGCTCTGGTTTCTTTCTTCCTTTGTTCCCTCAAACTTCTCAGAAAAAAAATCCTTTTGAAATGGGAGAGAAAAAATGGCATCTTTGCAAAGCCAAATGGTTTAAAAGGAAGAGAAGGTAATTTCACTATCATTTGCTGGGGCACAGCAACAGTCCCTTGTGGGGCAGGGCTGGTGTTGGCATAGAGGATAGGCCAGTGGAAGTACATCAGCATAGCCCTGTGCCTTCATGTGATATAGAGGTGACAATGCCAAATCTGCTGCTCTTAATACATCTCTGGGTATCACTTTGCCTCTCCTTGCTGTGCTGGGTAAAACATCTGGCTGGGTTTGATGCACCAATACGGAAGTGACCTCAAGGTGCTGGTTGGCCCTGGGAGTTGAATTAGGTGGGAGAGGGTTTCTGCTTTCCCTCAGATTGACCAGTCCCTTTCTCCATGCTCCAGTTCTACAGCAACAAAGTGATGAAATGCTTTTGTCAGGTTAATATTAAGGGTTTCAGTCAACCTTCTGCAGAGAGCAGAACCAAGGATGATCAAGGAGAGCTCTGCAGGCGGGTTATGCTGCTCACCTGAAGTTGTTTACCAGCATGGGGTCATTATAACGTAAAGAAGATCTGGAATTCATCTTTCATGCTGGTAGAGAGTCTTCACAGGATTTAGGGCAGCTCAGTTGGCTCAAGCCTTCACAAAACAGCTTCCACCACTGAGGCTTTTCCATTTGAGTGAGCCCAAAAATCAGACTCATCACATGTATCCCTCCATGCTGAGATCCTCTCCGCAGGCTGGAAGCTTGGACCTGCATGTGCCCAAGCCTCTCTTCTGCACAACAGTGGTTTTGGTACTAGTCTGCCCTCCAGCGTTCTTCCAAACTCTGCAGTGAGAGTGCCACCCAAGCATTAAGAGACCAACAGGAAACATGTTGAAACTAAATCATTTTACTTCAAAACTAACATGGAGCAGCTCAGCTCAGAGAAAGAGCATTCCCTGGCTCCAACCAACCTGCTTGGTTGGTCTTGATGGGACTGTATGTTCTTCTTGACTAAAAGATGGCTGAAATGAGAGTTAGAGCAGAGAGCTCTACTCTTCATGTCTTTCTGAATGTTATTGGTAACAGCCTATATTTAAATATTACCTATTTTTCTAAAAAGTATGCTTTTCTGTATTTCCAGTGAAGAGAGAGAAAATAAAGGGGAACGCTGTTTAAGTGATGTACTTTAATTAGCTGTCATTGTGAGAATCACGTTCCTGTGTTCTGATGAAAAGTCACATCCTTTCATTTTAAGCAATACATCAGCTTGGCTTTAAGTCTTCCAGTGATCCTTTGCTGGCACATTTTCTCCCCTGTGAGTCAATATTCAGATCCTCTAATTGGAACTTATCTGCTCAACCAACCCTAGGCTAGGTTTATCAGCTGAATGTATCAGACACTTCTACTGATTGAACTAGTGGAGCTGAACTTTGCCCAGTAGCTTTCAGGCAGAGATGCTGCCTGTGGTGTGTGCTGGGTGCTGACTCTGCTCACTTTTCTCCCTCACATTCTCATGCAGTCTTGCTCTACCAGCCATGCAGCTCCTGAGCTGCAGGTGGCTGGTACCAAGACATGCCTTGCCTGAGGCAGACAACTCTCAGAATTTTCTGTAACAGAGATATGAAACTCTAAACACGTCCCAGTCCAGGATGGGATCAGTTTTCATGTTCCACTTCAAGGGGCAAAGATACAGATCCCCATCAATTCTAATTTTAAATCACTATGGCTTCATTCTCTGCCTGTAAATTCTCTCCTGCTGTCAAAAGGTCACCGGGCCAGTTAGAAAGCTATTTTTCACAACCTTGCTAATCTGGAGGCACCTTGCTGCCTCCTCCCCACTAAGAAAATGGTGACAACAAAACTAATCCTTGGCCAGCAGGACTGCAGGTTGGCTAAGGCATTGCAGACAGGACTTGGCCTCTAAGGTACCAGTCAAAAATTCAAGAGATTCAGGAGAAGCTCCAGGCTCTTCTCCAGACTCTCCTCATGATCTCTGTGTGTCAACCTCATCTCTACTAACTGAGGCTAATAACACTTCCCACTGTCGGTCATGCAAATTAACTTATGTTTTGGAAATAATCAATAAGGATGGGCACGAGGGTCCTTTTAGAATAAAATTTGGTTATCTTTTCCCTTGCATCACCACTGGTGTCAGGGAAATGAAGTCAAGAATGCCTGTGATCCACTATGTCTAGGGCTCAGCATTGTACTAGACTTGTGTGTTTTCTGAATAACCTCCCGAAATCAGGGCTGAGTGACTTACACCAATTGTTTGTGCTGAAGTTTAAGTTATGAACTGGCTCAGAGGGACACTGACCTGTGTTTCGGCTGGCAGCACAGCTTGTTTCAGTCAAAGAGGTCAGATCACATCTTGATGAGCTCAGTACCTACAGCCATCAACACAAAAAGTGCAGCAAGGTGTTAATCCTATGCTCAGCTCCAGGATCATCTCCCATCACCTGCTGCCAGTTTTTGGCAATAAATATTTCTCAGGGGATAGTAGTTTACCAGCACACTCCCCAAAACTACAGACTTTCCCAGGTGGAAGGGCTGTTCCCACCTGGAGCAAGGTGGGGTTGCCTAGGGACCGCTTGAGTATCATCGCCCTCCTCCAGGATTTCACCAGGCTTTGAACCAGATCACTTGATGAAAAGTCTCCAAGCTGGCACACCATATCTACAAGCCTGGACTGATAATAGCATCGGGCACATGTATTTCCCTGGTGTGTTTTGCACCATTGCTCAAGTAGACAGTTACTCTAGAGCAGAGGGATGCAAACCACTCTGACTAAGGTCCACCCCAGGCCTGAAGCTGCAGGGCCAGGTAATGTGCCACAGCAGGATGGAGTTAACTCCTCTATCATTTTTCATTGTCATCCGGACTGATGAAATCCACCATTGATGAATGGATGTCCACAGACCATCATTTGTTTTAAAGGTAAATTAGGGATTGCAGAGTGTTCCCTAGACTGCAGAACGAACACAGGTGCCTCCTAAGAGCTCAAACTGCTTTGCTCATCACTTGTCTAGCACTGACTCTGCCTGTGGCAGTGGCTGGGGGGAGAGAAAAGAGCCACACTAGCCTCTGGACATCCCCACAGTATCCTAGCTCAGCTGCCCTCTGAACAGCCCCTGAGAAGGTGGTACAACTCCAGCTTGGAAACAGAATGAAAAACACTTCAACATTCCCAGCCAGCAACAGTTCTCCCATCTATAAAATACAGAGGGGCTCAGGTACCAGGGAAAGAGCAGTCTGCTGAAGAACAGCGCAGTAGAATCACCTGGAGAGAGAAAGGAAAAGGAAACCCTAAGCCACCAGTCAAAACCAGCAGTGGTTTATACATATTTATCCTGCATTCAGTTATGGCTCAGTTTAGCATTTCATTTTACACAACTCTGGTCCAGCAAACTTGCCATTTTGTTTGATTCTGCCTCACTAGAGTATATATTACCCAGTCCTTAAATCATTCTAAATAGCTTCTTTACTTGTGTGCCCTCCTGTCTAATTCTGGCACCATCAGCACAATGAAGGTTGCAGATACAAAGAGGCTGACATTTCTCTCTTGAGTAATTTGCAGTGGATTTCTTGCCTGTTTGATGTAGTTATTTTGTTCTCTGCGCTGATGTAACATTACTTATTGTTAAATATTCTTACCTATTACATACAGTCCTATTTAGATAAAGGTCAGTGTGTGAACCCCTGACAGCACTTGTTGCTGCCATGCTCTGAAGCCAGTCTGTTATTCTCTCCCTTCAATACTGTTGTCTTAGTTTCAGTCTATCTTTTTCATTAATTCAGGCACAGTAGTGAGCTATTAAAAAACACGAAATATCTCAGCTGTTCAGATTGACACTTGAATAGGAAATTATTAGCTTGGGTAACACCAGTTGCACAGGGAGGTCAGATAATATTGCCCATGCAAATCCAGCAGCAGCCTCTTGTTACAGAACTGTATGGCTGTCCCTGAAAACACGTGCGTATTTCTGCTTTAACTGAAAATCAGCCAAGCCTTACATGGCACACAATGCCTTGTCACAGCCTGGTTTGCAGTGGGACAACAGCATAAACACACATCACCCTCTCTTGACAGAGGACAAGAAGGGCAAGTTCAAGCCATTGTCACCAAATTTGCCAGAACGAAAGGATGTGGCGGTACTGATCTGTTGTCCTGATTTGAGTTAGAACAGAACAATTATGTTTAGTGATTTTACTTTTCAGCTAAGTTCTTCTAACTAACTGTGCTTTCTGAAGTTAGCAGCATGTTCTCACGGACAGTGTCCGCTTCTAGCAGTGATAACGCTCGATGTTTAGAGTTAGTACCAAGGATCGGTATGCAGATCAAGGCTAGATCTTGTGTACCATGTTGTGAGGTGCAGAAAGTAAAAGGCCACACCTGTGGGGTGGAGCGGACAGGACAGGTGACCCTAAACTGATAAACAAAGGGATTCCATCCCATGTATGGTATGTTCAGTATAAAGCGGAGGTATCACAAGGGCTACTGTGGGCCCTTGCTCAGTTGCTCTCACTTGGCTCAGCTCTGGGTTGTTCTCGGCCCTTGCTTGGATTCTTGCTTCAATGGCTGGCATCCAAGGAGGACTCTGGCCCTTCTGCCTTTGATCCCAGTCTGTGTGTTCCTGAATCCAGTACCAGACTCCATCTCCTGAACACAGTTCCCATCTGCCACTGGACTCAGTCTGGGACTTTCCTAGTGCCTGCTCCACAGCATCAGTGGTGACAGTGACGTAATTGTCATCAATGGAGGGGCTGCGTTCAGTAGTGATTTTGTATATATTCCATTTTATTATT
>VWZK01004587.1:53234-96562 GCA_013396935.1 Baryphthengus martii | reverse complement strand
GCAAAGAAATCTCACCTGGTCCATAATGGCAGAGTTGTGCTTTGCCAGGACCATGGGCATCGAGTCGGGAATGCTCGTGAATCTGATGGTGTCCGGGTGCTGCCGGTACTTCTTGTCGCTCAGGATGAGGCTCGCCCTCTTGTTCTTCTCATCATCCAGAGAACCAATTGGGGACCAGCCGATGCCCCTCAGCCACTGCAGGTCGGACTTGTACACGTTCTGAAAGGACAGCCAAGGGCACAAACGACCTCAGTGACCTCCTTGCTCTGTGCGACTACTCCTCCTACCCAGGGCAGCTCTGTCCACCAGGACACAGTCCCTACAGTCAATCCACCAGCCAAAGAGACTCCCCACGCCTACAACAGTACGAGGAGGATCCAATGACACCACAAGCCCTCCCTCCACTGTCTTCTTGGTCTCCCCGGGAAAGCCCTAACCCAGCTGACAAACTCCAAAATTTTCTCATCCAAGAGAAAGTATTTGACTCTGTTGCCCTTCCCCTGGCATACACAACTCTAGCCATCCGCTGCATCCTTCCCCACAAAATGCTTCAGACAAGATAGGACTCCTCTGTGACCAGAAAACATGACTCCACTGAATCTTCAAGGCGGGACCGTTCATAAGGTCAAGTCTCATCAAGATCACACAGCCACAACACAGTCTCACAGAATCATCCTGGACTTAAGATCCCCACCTGGATGTTCTCCAACAAAGGAACAGAACACGGCAGACACTTCTCACTTTCACACAGCCAGGAAAGAACAACTTACATCACTCTGAAGGTCGTACACTTTCCTGGCTTGGACAACATCATTCTGGTCTGGCAGACAGGTCCAGCGATGCAGAGGGTGCCTGTAATCAACATCACTGACCAACTCCTGACATTTCTTGGCCATCACAATTCCCAGCATGTCCACTGGGGTACTGAAGTGTGTCTTGGTCTTCTCAAAGGCTTTCTTGTACTCCCTGTCACTCTGGATCTTGGCCACGTGCATCGACCACATCATCTTTGGATCGTCCTTGATGTTACGGGCTCCGATATGGTGGCCCAGCTGCTTTCGGTATGCAGTTTTGTATTTGTACTAATTAAATGCAGAGAGAATAATTATCACCTCCTTTCAAGCTACAATTTAAGCTTCTCTCTTTTTTTTTTTTAAATACAGTTTTCATTGGTTTTGTATCTTTTTTTTTTTCATATTTTCTCAACATTTTTAGTGGCTTTATTGCATGTCCAGGAGACATTAACTAATATTTTACAGTTACATACTATTTATTTGTAATTTTTTTGTTTTAAGGTGATTAACTTTACGTCCCTGAGAATTACACCGTCTCTGGGGAAGGTAGCAATATAAGACTGTTAATATTTTAGACATTTCCTCTTTTTAAATAATAAAAAAAAAAAATCTTTATCCAAAAGTTTTTACCAGCCCTACTATTATTTTAATTCTGTGAGACTTACTTCACTAGCTATGTCTCTGGATGCCTTTGCTGCCTGGAGAGGTATAGCATCAGGAGGAAGATCATAGCCTTTCTTCTTTAGCTCTTCATATCCTAACTTATAATGTTTCTGTTGGAGAAAGATTCAGAGTAATTATTGAAAATAAATCTCTCTAGATAGTTTTTCAATACTACAGCTTTCCTCCTCTAACCATTGAAAATAAAGCAGGAGATTCCAAACACAGTTACATTCATCAAGTTATGTTCCACAGCTTGCTTTTAATAAAGTTTATTTTGTAACTGAGCATATAAAATACTTACAAATGACAATCCATATGTTTTCTGTTTAGCTCATTTCAGATCAAAATTGTCTTTTACTTTATGTATATAATATAATGTGAATGGCTCATAGTATCTTCTAGAAAGTTGAATAATACAACCTCAGTTTCAACTGGAATTATTTTTGTCTTCTTGAGTTCTTATGACAGATCTGCTAAGATTTCTTTACTTCTGCACATAGTCTATATTTGTTCCATTATAACCAGAAATTTGAGGGAAATTACATAATCCTTTGCAGTTCTAGAGAGATAAGTCAATATTTTTTGACAATATACAAGAATGAGAGGCTTAGTAAAATGTACTGAACATATATTTACAATGTTAATATGATCAGTAGGGATGAGAGAGAAAACTGCTAACTTCTATTGAATATTTTCTTGCTATTTTTTATATTCTAGTAGCTCTGCTTTCACTTTCTATTTTATAAACTCCACTTGAGCTTCCCAGTGTCTCACAATATCCCCAGGAAATGATCAGAGAGTGCTTACAGCTGTTAGAACTGAAGAGTTACTCTATTGCTTTTTAAATTAAAGGCACAATGGGCAATCCAAATGCCATAAAAGAAACATTGCAGAGACACACTTACATCGCTAGTGTTAATCAAGTTTGATTTAGCCAGCAAAATCTCAGGAGTATCAGGCATGATGTGAATCTGAGTCTTGTCCTTGTTCCAAGCTTCTCTATATAGTATCTGAAAGGAGACATAAATAAAAAAGCGCTCACATGCACAGCAGTAAATTCAATTTACCTTTCCTCTACACCAGCAAAACAAAGACGTACTACGCGAGTGTGAGCCACGTAAGCAACGCAAGATATTAAAATCAAGTAATACAAGACTTTTCACTGAAATGCTACCATTTTTTTCTTCGTTATATCCCTGAAAAGTCAAGGAAACAGGCTTGTGACAACACATTAACATCCTATATAGTGAGGAATGCAGCTAGTGCTGAATAAGCTGTAAGTTGTACAGCACCAAAGACCTGAATCTTCTGAACGAGGCATAGTACGTCCTGACAACTGAGCAGTAAGGTGCTGGTTGTAAACCGCTGGTGTTTGTATATTTGAAGGACACATTCTGATATGGAGATCTTTTTAACAAAGCTATGCTGTGTATTCATTTATCAAATCACATGATCAGTCTCTCGAGGCCACTTACATCACTTCTATTTTTGGCGTTAGATTTTGCCAAAACGATATTCATGGCATCCGGGATACTCGTGAACTTAATGGTATCTGGGTGCTGCCGGTACTTCTTCTCACTCAGTATTTCAGAGGCTTTCTTGTTCTTTTCAGATTCCAAGGACCCCAAAGGACTCCATCCAATGCCTCGGAGCCATTGTAGATCTGACTTATACTGATTCTGTCAAGGGGACAAAAAAAAACCAAAAAAAAAATCAAAGCCATAGTAGGTTATTTTCTTGCTCATTTACTAAACTCTATTAAAAAAATTAACTGGTAGTTTAGCTTCAATCTGATTTATACTGACTTGAAAAGAGAATTATTGAAGACACTTTTCAATAAGCAGTAAATATCTTCCAAAAATAAATTCATTAAATCCAGAGGAAGCTTACATCACTCTGTTGTTCATAGACTCTCTTTGCCTCAGTGACATCAACCTGGTCCGGCAGACAAGTCCAGCGGTGTAGTATATGTTTGTAGTCTATGTCACTAACCAATTCCTGACATTTCTTAGCCAGAAGGAAGCCCAGCATATCCACGGGCATGTTGAACTTTGTCTTCCACTTCTCAAAATCTTTCTTGTACTCCCTCTCACTCTGCATCTTAGCTACTTGCATAGACCACAGCATCTTAGGATCATCCTGTAAGCTGCGGAATCCAATGTGATGTCCCTGCTGCTTGCGATAACCTTCTTTGTACTTGTACTAAAATGATAAAGATGGCGTTTCAGAAATTACAGAAACAGAAAATGGTAAAATATATAAGCAAAATATCAGTATATTCTCTCAGTTCAATGTTTCTCATTACCAAAGAAATGAGCAACTTGTTATGACATCACATGTAAAGTTTAATAGCCCCTCGATTAACCTACATCACTTGGTGTGAGAATAATGTGGCTGTAAGAAAGGTCCCCTCCGCCTCAGATTCACACAGTCATGCTGTTCAGAACTCCCAAAGGCTGACACACTGAGATATTTCGATGAATAAAACAATCAGCAATGCAAAATGCGGATGTTTAAGCATTGGAAACGTTTTCTCACGATTGATTAATAAAATCTCCTCCATAAATGCTGGAGGTGTATTCATACCAAGTGATGACAACAGCAATACATGTGTAGCCACGGCTGTTCCGGAGTTGTAAAGAGGATTTCTCAGAACAGGCACTGGGATCAGCCAATCAGACCAAATCTGCTGCTGCTCTGAAAATGCAACATCCAAAAGAGCAGACAACTCCTAACTTTGTATGACCAGCCACTTCACGGATGGACCATAACCTTTGGAATTGTCAAGGTGCCAGAGTGACCCTTCTTAACTTGTTTTCTCCACTGACAAGAACATCTTAGGAAAGAGTTTTGTCAGTAATTTTACCTTTCCCTCCAAGCCACACCTGAGCAGAGAGGTGTACCTCCATCTAGGGTGACTCTGTAGGTTATAGCAACGAGACGGTGTGTGTGTCAAATTGAATGAGAAATGTTGCTTACGTCACTTGCAATGTCCCTTGAAGCTTTGGCTGCTTTCACAGAAATGGCTTCAGGTGTGAGGTCATAGCCTTTCCTTATCATTTCCTCCCAGCCAAGTTTGTATAGTTTCTACAAACAACATTAATTAAAATGTTTGAGCAATACATATTGTCACCTTCTGCTTAGACATGCTCATGATCCATACTACCAAATTCTGGTCACCTCACAGGCTTCAGTTCTGAGAGAAGTGCTGCTAGATCGGGAACTGAGAAGTTATAGACTGGTGAGCAAGAAATGCAGGTCTTGCCAGTCTTAGGCTAGTTATTAAACAGTTTTTCTTTACAGTAACTTCCTACTATAGCTTAAATCGGGGATTTGAAACACATCTGAGGAATCTGAAATATATATATCTGGGAGTAAAAGAAAACTTCTTAATTTGCTTAATAAAAATGTTATTAATAAGGCTGTAATATAGCCATTTAATAGTCAGTTCATTTTATGCACAGTTGATTTAAATATCAGCACTTGCAAGTCAAAGATCTGCCTCTGAAGAACCACACAATGCAAAACCTAAGTATTCTATACTGTCACAATTGTCACTTTCTCATATTTGAAAGCTGACTGCAAAGTTAGAATCCCTGCATGTATTTCTTTTCCTATGTGTTAAGTTAAAAAAACATACAATGAACTTGTAGTTTTATCATAAGGAATTTTTAACATGATTGATTTCTGTGGTAAGCACAGAGTATGGACTTAGCACATCTGGATTTCAAAACCAGGGTTTATATTTTCCATATATTATCATGTAATGCTAGCCTGAAGATGGTCCTTATTGCTTCTCTGAAAATACTACTCACATAAAAACGCTTGCTTCTCTTAAATCCCCTATTCTGTTTCTTCTAACTTATATAAATTAATTATTTATCTTGAAATGGGAAGCATCTTTAAATGTGAAGAAAGTAGATATAAATTTTAAATGTAATAGGAAATATTAAAAAACTCCACCTGACTGTAGTTTGTCTTGTTCTGTTTGGCCTGGAGAATATCTGGTGTATCTGGCATCACGTGAACTTGGGTTTTATCCTTCTCCCAAGCCTGAGTATAAGCGTGCTGTTGAAAAAAAGTTAACATCAGATATGTTAACAAAAATGACAAAGGATGGCTCCTTCGGGGTTTTCACCTTTCCATTTGCGCACTTTGGATACGGATGAGTGAAAAGATGAAGGTGTTGACTTAGATTTATTTAACTATGTAAAGACCTCATCCAGAATCAGCTGAATTAGGAATCAGTCTTGCTTCTAATGAAGCCCAACTACCAAGATTTTCAGGGCCAGTAATTTTAAGACAAGACCAAGAAAAACAGGTTGGAGAGGAGGCAATGAGAAAAATGAGGAAAGGTTTCATTAACCAATGCTATTTAACTAATTTTTTTACAAAAACAACAAGTATAGAGGTCGGAGAGGCAGCATTGAGAAAAATGAGGAAGGTTTAGTTAATCAATGCTATTTATCAGTAACTGAGTGTTTCGTTAAGAAAAAAAAAAAAAAGAAAAAAGAGGGACTTGTAAGCGGCAGAGTTTTTTCCCATGGAAACACTGCTACATAAAGGCTGTGACAGAGTCTTATAGGCTGTTTATTGAAATGGATTATATGTGAATGTCTGCCTAATTTTTCCCCAGAAATACTCACTTTGTTCATTATATTTGCATTCTGTTTCGCAAGGACCAGGTCCATGGCATCATTCTGTTTTGTAAAGGGAAACATGCTGGGGTGCTGGCGGTATTTCCGATCACTTGCAATTTCTGTGGCTTTTTTAGATTTCTCCACCTCCAGAGAACCAGCAGGACTCCAACCGATACCCTTGAACCACTCGTTGTAATCCTGCTTGTACTCATTCTGCCAAACAGAACGCAAAAGGAGAGTTTACAATTTACAAATGGCTCACACCAAATAATTCGGTCGTTTCCAAAACAGCCGAAATCAAAAACAAAAACAGGGAAAAAAGTCACAGCTGGGAATGCCAGAAAGAAAAGCGAAACTTACGTCGCTTTGTATCTGATTCATGTTTCTGTAGAGCTCTAAATTCATTGCATCTGGTAGGAGCATATACTGGTGAATCAGTCGCTTGTAGTTTGTATTGGTTATGCGATCTTGGGCCTCCTTGGCTGCCACGATGCTGAGGGCATCGGAAGGCGTTTGGTAGTGTGTCTTGCCCATCTCGTAAGCTTTCTTGTATTCCCGATCCGACTGCATCTTAGCCACTTGCATGTAATGGACAAGTTTGGGATCATCCTGAAGGCTGCGGAAGCCTACAAGTCTTCCCTTGTCTTGTTCGTAACCTAATTTGTATTTATACTGTAAAGAGAACAGAGACATAAGAATTAATTCTACTTCATTTGTTTAACAGGTAAGATCTGTCTTGCTTATGAACCCCAAAACTTAGATTAAAATGAGATTATTTTCATGGTTAAGAAAACATCACAAAGCATACAGAGGTGGTGGCTTTGTCCACTTACTCTTAGGGTGCACTCTAAAGCAAACCAGAGGCCTAGTGATCCTTTTAAAAGTAGTGTATTTAAACACTTTCCTAATAAACGAAATTTCCTTGCAATAATTCATTCTGCTCCTGTATAAGGTTCGATGTAACCTGGGCTTCAATCGCTTACTAACTAGATTATAAATGGCACACTAAAAATACAAAACATACTGTCAGAGAGCAAAAGGCAAAGGAGCACCTAAGCTGACTTTTCAGTATCTGCAACATCATCTACGCTGTCAAAAAAAAATAAACCTAGGCTCTAGCTTCAGGCTGGATTTGTTCCTGCCACAGCAAATCCCTCATCACTGATACACAAAGGATTTCAGAATGGTGTTGATTCTGGAAGCTTGTATTTTCTGCACCAAGAAATTTAATGGGACTTTCATCAAAGGTATGAAGACAACTATACCACAGCAGTAAGAATAATTTAAGGCCATACCTCTTCTTTTCAAATATTTCTAAGAATGATCTCTGAACATTCTCTCTAAACTATAAATATAAAACATACATTTATAAAGTATCTAAGCACCAACATTTCTAATGAAGAAATTGTTCTTTAACCCTGCTAGAAAGCATATTAGAATATATATTGAATATGTCAGAATTATTTACAAGCAAGAGAATAAAGAGACTTTGTATATTTTGCATGCAAAATTGAAATTAATGTTTTACAAGATCTGAAATGGAACATTTTTTTTTTATTTCAAGTACTTACATCACTAGCAATATCCCTAGAAGCTTTGGCAGCTTTAATGGGGATAGCATCAGCTCTGAGGTCATACCCTTTCTTCCTAGATTCTTCAAATGAATGCCGGTACATTTTCTGTGAAAAGAAGGAAAAGAAACATCCTTTAAAAAAGGGAAATCCACCACATTTACTTTAATAAAGCTCTATGAATTTAACCTGCTCTGTGCATAGGGAAATAAAATAAGAGTAACAAACTTGGGTGGTACTGAAACCCTAATAAGTTGTTAGTAGCTATTGTATTTCAGTGACTTACATGAATGCTTCAAATATGACCGTAAATACAATGCTCTATTCTTGGCAACTTTTGATATTCAGTTTTGGGGAGGCAAGTAGAGAAAAGCAAATTAGCACAGGTTAGCAAAGGGAGAATTAGGGAAACTATTGTCTGCTGTCATCTCGGTTATTCCTAATAGAGTCAGAGCAATGTTGTAGTCTTACAAAGAGTACTCACATCACTTATATTAAATGCATTGACTTTTGCTAAAACAATCTGTGGAATATCTGGTGTGATGTGAATTTTCTTCTTGTCTTCTTCCCATGCTTGTTTGTACTTGTGCTGGAAGGAGAAAAAAAAAGGAAAAAAAAAAGAAAGATACGTCAACATAACCTCAAAATCGAATAAAACCATTTAAAAGAAAATATCTTATTTGAAACAAAAACTTCTCAAACATGAGCCAGCAGTGTGTTCAGGTGGTCCAGAAGGCCACCAGCATCCTGGCTTGGATCAGTAATAGTGCAGCCAGCAGGACCAGGGTGGGGATTGTCCCCCTGGACTGGGCTCTGGGGAGGCTGTCCCTCGAAGCCCAGGATCAGTTTCGGGCCCCTCACTCCCGGAAGGACGTTGAGGAAAAATTTCTTCACTGAAAGTGTTGTTAAGCAGTTGAACAGGCTGCCCAGGGAGGTAGTGGAGTTACCATCCCTGAAGGTATTTAAAAGACATAAAGACAAGGTGCTGAGGGACATGGTTTAGTGGTGGAATTGGCAGTGGTCAGTTAATGGTTGGACTTGATGATCTTGAAGGTCTTCTCCGACCAAACCAATTCTATGATTCTATGTAACAATTTCATATTAATCTTCCAAATATCAAATGAAACAGACTGTACATTTCAAAGTTTCATTCCTATTTCCCAAAGGGATCACTCCAGTATTTTTAGGCCCTAGATTTAAACTGCTGAAAATCTATAATGGGTTATCTTGGCTAAACTTTATTAACAACATGTGACCCCCAGGTCTGTCTGTATATGTATTTCTTAGAAATGTTAGGGTCATGGTTTGCTTTCAGGTCTACAAAGATGAAACACAATTACAATCAACTGTATTCCTTAGCTGCCAAAATGGATGATTTCCAAAGCTACGCAGATAATAAGATTGACTATTCCACGGGGCATGCTTTGCTTCTTACTTCTGCAAATTACATGAGTTTGAATGGACACTTTCTTACCTCATCCATGATTTTAGCGTTATTTAAAGCCAAGACCATGTTCATGGAATCCATAGGAACAGAATACTTCAACTTGTCTGGATGCTGGCGATACTTCTTTTCACTAACAATTTCCATCGCTTTTTTATTCTTCTCAGCTTCCAGGGAACCCAGTGGCATCCAGCCAACACCCTTCATAGTTTCATCATATTCTGCTTTGTATTGGTTCTGGAGGCAGAAAAACAAAAAGAAAATAATCAGATGCATGAAAAAAATCTGTAAACCATGACACCCTTTTCTGTGTTTAATGAGTATTAGATTCCAAATCTGTTATGCTAAAAAGAAGCAAACCGTATCAAGATGCAATCAAAAGTTTTTTTTTTAGAAACATTGTTGTCATGGTGGCACCTGTATTTTATGACTCCACCTTTTATACAATGTTCAGATCCTCTTTATGACGTATTTAAATTGCTCAGGTGAGCAAGGCCCTCTTGAAGAAGGGCATTCTCTTGAATCACTCTACTGAGAGAGAGGGCCCTCTCCTCTGGAGGTTAAACATCCCAGAAAACTCTGAGAATGCAGCTACTTAGCTGTTTTCCTCTCTTCTGAAAGGGTATCTTTTTGGCAATATAAGATAAAACTACTAAGGAAAAGTGAAGCTTTTGCTGTCATGGTTTGTACACAACTATTGCTCCCAAAGAGCTCCATGGGACATGTAAGCAGTAAATATTTATTTTACTTTATACATAAAATTGCTTATTTCTGAGCCCAAATTCTTTAGCAATAGGTGCAATTTAATATTTTAGAATCTTAGAGAAGTACAATGGTTATCATTGCTGAGGGTCTCATTTCATTTTAGTGTATAACAGAAGTGACTTCACTAGGAAAATAGCACTATTTATCTCACAGCATGCTTCCATAAAGCAAGCATCGTTGTATTTGCAGCGCAAAGGTTGAAGAATCTCTCACTTACATCACTTTGTAACTGCATCATGTTTTTGGCTAATTCCAGGCTCATAGCATCAGGCAAAACATTGTAGGTATGGATCAAGTGTTTGTAGTTTGCGTTTGTAGCCACTTCCTGGGCTTTCTTGGCTGCCACAACACTGACCATGTCAACTGGGGTATGGAAATTGGTCTTTGCCTTCTCGTAATCTTTTTTGTATTCACGATCAGATTGCATCTTAGCCACGTGCATGAAGTGCACCAGTTTGGGGTCATCTTCAAGGCTGCGGAACCCAATATGCTTCCCTTTTGCTTTTTCGTAGGCCAGTTTGTATTTATACTGTCAGCAGGAAAAGGAAAGAACAGCAAAAAAATAAACTAAAAAAGCACACTATGAAGCTCAACTTTATCTCTGAAAATACAGAAAAGATTTGTTCTTTTTTATCACAAGATCTCAGGTTTTAGTCAAACATACTCAATCTCACAAAACTGTCCATTGAATACAGGCAAACGAAGCTCAGCAGCTGCTGAATAAAGAGTAAAAAAGCACAATTCAACGTTACCCCACTGCAAAAGTTTATCCCATCCAGTATGTAATTGAAACGTAGGCAACTCAAGAAGCTCAGAAACACACATTTGTGCATAACAGAGCACTTCAAAACATTCTGATTGTCTTGGTAGCTACTCTGAGTACTATCACAAAATCAAACTTACATCACTTGCAATGTCTCTGGAGGCTTTGGCGGCTTTTATCGGAATAGCATCTGGCTGCAGGTCATAACCTTTCTTCTTGTCTTCCTCCCATGCAGCTTTGTAAAGTTTCTAATGCCAAATGTAAAAGAGAACCGGTACTCTGTTACGAAGGCAGAATTACCAAAGTACCCTACATCTGAATTTAAATATTTTTCAAAAAAAAAAGACATAAAAATGTTCAATGCAACAGCCACCAAATGCCCATTGTGAGTGTGGTGACTCACGTTGCTCATTGTGATCTGGTTCACTCTGGACTGCAGGATGTCTGGAGTGTCTGGCATCACATGAATGCTGGTCTTCTCTTTGTTCCACTTATCTGTGTAGAGCCTCTGCAATTACAAAATCATATTCAGCATTGAAAACAAAGCTTGCTTTTGTTTTGCTCATTTGCAATAAATAATATTTTACAGTACAGTAAAGTTCCACAAGCATTATAAATAATCTTCACAAATATAACTGCTGAGTGGCAATATCATATTTTATTTCTCTTTAAGAAATTTGCCAAGTATGTTTTGATAACTAAGAAATACTGAAACAGAATTTTCAGCCTGCGCTCTTCCCTGCGTTAATGCAAAGCAGAAACTATTTGGTTTTTTTTTCACGCAGCCTCTTTCCATAGCAAACATGGAATGAGGATCTGTGGTGTCCCATATAACTAGGGATGAATTTAAAGATTTCCCTTTCAAGGAAAGGAAATGAACCTTCAGGGAAACCTTAATTTAATTTTTCTTTCCACGGAAACTTGTGCAAAACTGACAGAATTTCAGGGTGTTTTTCAGCTCACTGATTATGAATATCACTTCCTGCAGAAAAAGTTTCCAAAGCACTACAAATCTGGAGAAGACACCTTTAATCACATACACAGAAAAGAGAAATCTTTAATCTTTATAAACAGAAAATGAAACTCCCTTTATTGTGAATACACCCTGAGGCTTCCATCATCTTGTAGTATCCAGTTTTAACCCAGCAAACCTCGGTACCCATTGGAAATTCTAGTGACTTCAGTGGGGACACACCCACCTGGCAATTTTGCAAGAGAAAAAACCCATCTGTGGCTCAGTCGTGACCATCTGACCAAATTCTCACCTTATTCATGGTGTTGGCATTTTGTTTAGCCAGCACTTGTTCCATTGCATCGGTGGGAATGGAGTACTTCAGCTTGTCGGGGTGCTGGCGATACATCTTCTCACTGAGGATCTGAGTGGCTTTTTTGGCCTTTTCTACATCCAGTGACTGAAGTGGTATCCAGCCAACTCCTCTCAGCCAGTTATTAAAGTCTGCTTTGTACACATTCTTTTAAAACATAAACAAGGAAAAACACACTGAGACAAGGAAAATTAGAATGCCTTACAGGTAAAGCCTTAAATCTTCTCCTGGTCATTCATTTTTGAAGGAAAATTTAGACAAGCCTGTCATAACAGCTATTGTTTTCCAAATTTTTTGAATAACATTAAAAACTATTGATGTGTTAGGCACAAAGAAATTCTCTTCACTAAAAACTCACACTACAACCCAAATGCATGGACATTAGAACATAGTTTGAACAGTAAATATGAAAATCTGACAAAAATACAATCATTTCTTTTAAATGACACCCTTGTGTGTTAGTAGACAGTTCACAGTAGAATTAATCGGAGAAACTTCTGCTCAATGATCTGGTTCTGCACAATGTTGAATAGACAGCATTCCTGTTTAATCATACTTCAGTACACGGCTTTCAGAAAAAATAAAGGTACAAAAACACTCTAAAAAAAATCAAACCTCTTCCTGAACTGCAGTGTTAGAAGTAACAGGAAGAGCATCAGAGTCTGAGAAAGAGACCACATACTGTCAAACATGTGTATACAGGTAAAAACACAACAGGGAAGCGAACAACTTGAGACCAAACTGCCTTTGAAAAGAGCAGTGTCTAAAGGTCAGAGCCTCTGTCCGTTGGCCAATGGGAACATGCACATTATCCTCCCCAAACAACGCTTAGGATCTCAAGACAACTTTCAATCAGATCATTAACATTTTGGGGAATTGTAAATTTGTCAGAGGACTGTTAAATAAAGCAGATTCCACTTTATATTTTCTGGATAAACAAGCAGGCTCTAAAGTTATACTAGCAAACAAAAAGTGGAAACAAGTCACAAAATATAATGAAAACCACAAAGCTTTTTTTGTGAATCCATATCAAACTTGGCAAGTGCATCTGTTAGAGGATAAAGGCAGGAAGGAAAAGCAAAAAAAAAAAGTAAATCTTCAAATCCTAGATATAATATAAACATACATAAGGTATATTTTTGGTAAACTTAAATAAAATGTAGTCAGAATTTAGACTCTGCGACGTCTGACAATACAAACAACAATCACAGTAATAACACTGTGTAATTACAAATCCAACTACAAAAATTCACAGATTAGAAAAAGATGTTCATTGGCTGAGAAATAGCCAAATATGTAGAGATACAAATAAAGTTGTGACTTGCTGGGCAAATTCCCTAGAACTTGTTAGCTCCACATAATTTTGATAGTCTTTGGAAAATAGAGTTCCAGAGCGCACATTTACATCCTTCTCTGGAGACTTTCAAAACTTGTCTGGACACAATCCTGGCCCCCCTGCTCTGGGTGACCCTGCTGGAGCAGGGGGTTGGGACCAGATGATCTCCAGAGGTCATATCCAACCCTGATCATGTTGGGATTCTGTGATCTCAGCCTACCGTTAATCCAGTTTAATTCCCTTTTTTTTTCAGCCTCAAAAGGTTAATAGTGTAACACAGTCATGATGAGAATTAAAAAACGAGCTGATCAATCATTACATACATCACTCTGAAGCTGCATCACATTTCTTGATAGCTCCAGATTCACGGCATCAGGCAAGAGCGTATAATTGTGGATCAGATGCTTATAGCCAGTGTTTGTAACTGCTTCCTGGGCTTTCTTGGCAGCCGTCACGCTGAACATATCCAAAGGAGTATGATATTTGGTCTTGGTGACTTCATAATCCTTCTTGTATTCACGATCTGACTGCATTTTGGCCACATTCATGTAATGGACAAGTTTAGGATCATCCTGCAGGCTACGGTATCCAACCTGTTTGCCTTTATCTTTCTCATAGGATTCCTTGTACTTGTACTGGAGACAAAGGAAAAGAAAGCCTTATGTACTTTGGAAAAAGAAAACATACTTTCGATCATTTTCATACTTTGAAACTCTAGTATTTTAACAACTGCAGTTCATTCTATAAACTCATGAATGGTTTTTCAGGCAGCACAGGATTATTTAGGTCAAAGGAAGAAGAGGGTTGCTGGATTTCTGTTTGTCTGGGCCCATGGTAGAGACCTAAACCTAGATACGGCGTTACCTGCCCGCCCTCACCATTGCCTCTGTCATACCGTATTTCACAGCCCTAGACATCTAACCTCCAGAAACATGCAGCTTCTAATTGAAAACATAGATAATAATATATGAATGAAAAGCCCCAAACTATCAAACAATCAGATATGCTAAGATTCAGCTGTTGGAGGGAGGCATGTTTAAGTGGGGAACAGAAGTCATTTGCAGCCTTTTGCTAAAGTTAGTGAATTTATTTCCGTGTTCCAATCCTATGCAAATAGCTGGTGTCAGACTGCACAGCAAGCTTTACTGCGGCCAGTTGATGTAGCTGCCTGAAAACAGCCACATTTCTGTACAGCTTGTGAATAATTGATAAATAGAAGTACAGTTCTCCAGCAAGAGCCTTCCAAATAAGCTGGAGAATGCTTTTAGCCCAACGAAGAGCCGCAGCTCACCAGCACTCATGCTCATTATGATGCATTTCCAAAGAAACTGGTTTTTTTCAGAGGTTCATGTAAACACCTGAATTCACTTATTATTCCACAGTATCCTAAGAGTTTCAATTCTCAGAGCTGTGTGTCTCTATAGCATTTTATATACGGTCTGTAACACCTGCTACAAAAAGCTGTAGCTCACTAAATGTATATATTCCACTTTATGTAAATTATACTTACATCACTTGCAATGTTTTGAGAAGCTTTTGCAGCAAGAACAGAAATGGCATCTGGTTTCAGAAAATACCCTTTGGCGATGGTTTTCTTCCAGTCTGCTTTGTAGGCAGCCTTTAACCAAAAAAAAAAAAAAAAGGTATGAGCTCACAGTATGACGAGAAGCACTTTTAACGAAGTTGTTTAAGCCCATCTTTTTAGTACAGTTTTAGGAATAAAACCATTCAATTTGGACTGTGCAACTGCAAGGAAAAATACTAACCTCTACACAAACTACAGTTATGTTATGATAAATAAATCTACTAGAAAGACTGAAGAGTCCTTCAAGACAATGTTTCATTCACGTAGCTAAATCATTAACTCCGTAAGCATTTTAATGTCATTTTTTATGTGAAACAACTCTCAGTGGCATTTTGGCCCTTGCTTAAGCAAATCTCTTTTTCATTTGACTTGCAGAAATATTTTCCTATTCGATTCAGAATCAGGCCTTGTGTTCTTAAGTGACTGAAGAAAGCAGTCTGTCTGATTTTTTGTTTTGTTAGCAGACAAACTAATAGAATTTCAAGGCTATTAAAGGAGACGTCGGCTTTTACCTGGAGGTAAAGTTCCTCCACCTAGTTCCTGGAGGCCTGATAACGCCACCAAAAAAATGAATATCACAAAGGCAATAAAATTGATAGTGTGGGCGGAGATCTTGATGGTGTTGGACGGATGTGAAAAATGATAAGGAGCAGGCATACCAGGAAGTGAATGGCAGAAAAAGGCATTACTATCTTTCTACTGGACGAGTTAATTTCCTTTGAATGCCCAGCAGAAGGCAGCAACACACAGAGAACTCATACCGCTTGCTTATCCACTCTGGTTTATATAAAAGTATATGACATAACTCTCCAGATCTATAGGAATCTGAAGAACAACTTGAGTTGGGTTTCTCCTTCAGACTATGCAAGTAGTTTGACCATGAAGCACTGAAATGTGTTTCTGTTCAGGGGTGCTCAGAAAGTTTAAAAAAAAAAAGTTTGCTTAACAAGCACAAAACTCATTGACTTCTAGAAGGAAAAGTTTGGCTGAATTCAGAGCTTGTGCATTTCTCTATTCAGTATCACAGCATGAATAAAGAGTTTTGGTTTTTTTTTCTATCAAGTAAATGACAAATACGTGATTGAACAAATTATTGGTTATATGCTCACATCACTCAAGTTGAAGGCGTTGACTCGGGCTTGAAGGAATTGAGGAACATCAGGATCCAGGGTGTATTTGTGTTTTACTTTCTCACCCTCTTTCTTGTATGTTACCTGCAAGGAAAAATAATCAAACCCTTGTTGACAAGTACAAGGCAGGTAATATCAGTGTTGACAACTAGAGACAACGCAACAATGTTTAATTCTTACCAACAAATTGCAATTTGACTATTTTTACAGGTCTTTAAATGTAAAGTGTCTTTTTAGACGACATGTCAGACAGCAACATACAAAGCATAAACCTGGTAAAAAAACCCCAACCGCTATATAGCATTAATAACAAAATATCTCTTACATCACTCAGCTGTTTGGTGTTGTGCTGAGCTAAAACCATTGGTATCGAATCTGAAATACTTGTAAATTTGATGGTGTCTGGGTGCTGACGGTATTTCTTTTCATTTAATGCTTCTCCAGCCTTTTTAGCTTTTTCAACGTCCAGCGAACCAAGAGGACTCCATCCAATCCCCTTGAACCAGCTGTTGTAATCTTGCTTGTATGCATTCTGGAGGAAAGACAGACAACATGGATCAAGATTTTCCCACAGAACTATCATAATCTGTTTAAAGCAATAATCACATAGTCCAGCTAGCGTGTTCTACATCAACAAGAAATTTTTATAAATTCTTGAAGAGTACAACAGATATTGGTCATGCTTCTCTGTGATTTCCTACGAAAGAAAATGAGCTATCGTATTTTTGATTTGTGATTCATTTCTTATAAACTATAACATCCCTCCAGCATTTACAAACCTTCTTTTGCTTTCACCCATGTGACAAATTTCACCAACCTACCATTCCTAATAACTTCTAAACCACCTCATGGGGACCACTTAACAGGGTTTAATTTGTTCTGTGTCTAGCAGACTCTGTGAGACTTGGCCCTTACACAAAGGTTCACAAGAGCAGAGGCTCAATTCTTGGTTTTATTTTTACTGTAGGAGGAACAATAGGAAGATGCAGCATTCACAGACTGCAGGTGATAAATTGATCCTGGCTACAAAATATGCAGAAAATCATCTCATGTAAACATTCAGACAGGGCTAATGCACAGTCTGAACGCAAGACTATTGTGGACACGCTTTTTAAAGAGCCTTTTAAGACTCTAAAATGAGTGGTCCACAAAAATAGGGATCTAAACTAGGGATCCATAGAGAATCCAGTCCTACAGCTATATAAAGAGGTGCAGAGTGCAGCTGTATATGCCCAGGCAACCATCTGAAACTCTTATTTGCCAGAAGGACTGAGAAGGTCCTAGGAGAGATCACCTATGCAAGAGATCTCCAGAATGTCTTTCTAATAATATCTATAATTACATTTTATCCATTTCTTCATCCTAAATACTTAATAATAGTCCAACTACATTATCTTATGTGAAGATAAAGCAAGACAATGTAAGTCTGAATGAAATAGAAGAATGAAACAAAATGACATTAGTTGAAAAAATAAAGTTTTCTGAGGAAATATGGAAGAAAAAATAAAGGTTCATTTGAATTCAATATTCCAAAAGTCTGCTCTCCACTGACACACCACCACCAAAATCCTGTTGAGTAGAACTCAGCTGGTGTTTGGTATTTCTAAATATCACCAGCTGATAAACCTTCTAGAGATCTTCCCCAGGATATAAGAAAACCAGACCTTTCCCACACAGTAATGGCAATAAACTTTTTTTTTTTTCCCAGGTGTGTGGAAAAACATCCATGAAATTGGAGGAAATACTTACATCGCTCTGAATTTGCATCATGTTCTTTGCAAGCTCAACACCCATGGCATCTGGCAGGTAAGTGTAGTGGTGGATCAGATTCTTGTAGTGGGCATTAGAGGCGACATCCTGAGAGTGTTTAGCAGCCTGGATACTGTGCATGTCAGGAGGTGTATGGAAGTTGGTCTTGCTCTTCTCATAGTCTTTCTTGTACTCACGCTCAGACTGAATCTTGGCTACGTTCATATAGTGGACAAGCTTAGGGTCATCTTGCAGGCTTCTGAAACCAATCTGCTTTCCTCTAGCCTTTTCGTAGGCTTCTTTATATTTGTACTAGAAAGAGAGGAGAGAGATCAAATGTACCAATGTGGCATGGCTACTGGTGTCCACACTAGGGCAAAGGCGGGGAGAAAAGGGGGGAAAGGAAGGAAGGCGAGAAAAGGGGGGAAAGGAAGGAAGGCGAGAAAAGGAGGGAAAGGAAGGAAGGCGAGAAAAGGAAAAAGAAAAAAAAAAAGAAAAAAGGAAAACTAAAATTAAAAATTAAATTTAAAATAATCTCATTCTCATAATACTGGCAGTGTTTAGACTAAACTCTTGAATTCAACAGCTCCTTTAGGAAGGATGTACTCACATCACTGGCAGCCTGTCTAGCAGCCTTGGCAGCTCGGATGGGAATAGCATCAACTGTTAGATCATAGCCTCTCGATTTTAATTCTTCCAGTCCGGTTTTGTAATAGTTCTAAAAGAAAAGGTGAATTTTGAATGAACAGCTTCTAGCTGACGGAAGCTTCGTATTTGAAGTTGAATCGAGAGCTCTCGATTCAAAATCTACTCACGTCACTAATGTTGTAGGCATTAACTTTAGCCTGTATGAACTGGGGCACGTCTGGAGGGAGGTGGTACTTGTGAATGATTTCTTCACCTTTGGATTTGTACGTTATCTGCCAAGAAAAGCAAAGAAATTTAGCAACCCAATGTTTATAGATTGTAAATGCTTAATTATACTGTGTGACACAGCTTGAAGGTCTCATGGTGATGTTGGCAGAATAGAGTAAAAGATTTTGAGAGTGAATAAGCAGATAACAAACTGGTCTGATACCAGTATAACAAGAACAGAGGACTCTTAAGACTAAAGGATGGAATGACCTCAAGGATTAAAACAATCAGAAACAAGACACAAGAATTAAGAGCAGTATCTAAAGACAGAATAAATTCTGCCAACCTTTATAGTTAACACCTTGTTCTGGCTTCTTTACACAAACCAGAGACAGATTTGGGCAAAGATCAGAACATCAAAGTGTCGCCAACCTAACCTGTGGGGCCTTTTAATGCTAAAACCAACACTTCTAGGAGGAGAATTTAAATGTAAATGTAGGGCCACCTTAATAGAATCAATTAGGTAACAATATAATGAATTAGGTAAAGGATGAGTAGTAGTAGTTTATTAGGTACTTGTGCTGTATATAAACTGCTGCTATTTGAGCTCATGGGGCTGGATTTGTGATTTTTCACCCAGCTGTGGTTTCTGCAGAAGCAAAATAAAGCCAAGTTCTCCACTCTGGCCATCGCTTGGCTTTGCACACCAGGGAAAGGACCATTTTTTTGGGGGAGAGACTACAATGTTACCCAGAGATGAAATCCTAGTCCCTGTCAAGTGGTTGCTTAAACCCCACAGACTCATTTCGTGACTCAGTTCAAGCTGGGCAAGGCTGCCCCAAAACGAGGGAAATGTAGTGAGCACGGAGCCGAGAGCCCCACAAGCAGCCACCAGCATTCCCAAGCAGGGCTGCTTCAGCCCCACTGCTTCCTGCCCCTAGGCAGGAATAAGCACCTGCACCAGTACAGATTAGGGGGTGACCTGCTAGGAAGCAGCTCCACAGAGCAGGACCTGGGAGTCCTGGGGAACAAGTTTCCTGTGAGCCAGCAGTGTGTCCTTCTGGCCAAGAAGTCCAATGATCTCCTGGGGGGCATTCAGCAGAGAGTGAGAGGTCCCTTCCAACCCTCACCAGTCTGAGATTCAGTGAAATGTTTCTCTGTGTATCTGTGTATGTGTGTACCTATTCACCTACACATTCAGCTCAGGAGTTCTCTCAAAACTGGAGGGTAAAGCAAAGGTGGCCACAGTGCAGAAATGGGTAATGTCAGAGTGTAGCAACATGTTTTCTAAGTTTACTCACATCACTCAGCTGTTTGCTATTGATCTCTGCTTGCTTCTGTACTGGAGAGTCGGTCACTTGCGTAAATTTAGTTTGATCAGGGTGCTTTTTGTAGGTGTGCTGGAGGAAAATAATAAATATATTTGCAGAAAATGCACATATAAGCATTTTATTAAACCTAGCGATGTCGCATCACTCGGGACAGTCAGCAGTTATGGCATGTGTTCAGATAAGCACTGTCACACACACTGGTTCTCACACTACTTTTTAACATAATCAGAGAGCAAATAAATCTTCAGAAGTGTTTCTAAAGTGTTATTGTTAAGTATGTTGAACAGGTATATAAATATTCTAATGTATAGTATACATTGTAATATATTAGACACTTGATAGTATAGACATTTCAGTATATTATATACAAATGTATGTTTCATGTATTCTCCAAGTATTGATAAAGCCAATATAATTAATGAAGTAACTAAAGCACTTTCAAAGTATTCATGTAAAAATATGTTGACTTCAGCAGGTGAATGCCTGAGATTCGTTCTTCATTTTGGTGCTAATTCCCCTAACTTTACGGTTTTATTTGCTAAAAAAAAATAACGGTGCTATTTCTTTCTTGATCACTAGGTGTCACAAAAGGCTCTAAAATTCAAATGAATATAGTTTTAAGGTCACATATGCTAATAAAACTAAATTCAAAATAACTACAGCTATCAGGAATCACGCTGTGAATTCCTCCGTGCCTCAGAAGCAGGTACTCCCTGTGTAGCGGGCTACTCGAGAACCACCATGGTCCTGTACTTACATCTTTACACTGCTCTAGCTTCTTAATAGCTTCGTACTCTTGAGTTATTGTCTGAGGGAAGTAGCATTTTGTCTTTTCTTCTTCGTAATCGGCTTTGTAATTTTTCTAGGAATAAAATCAACATTCATTAAGACACCGTAATGGAGCTTTCCCTGAAATGAAAGTATGATGGTGAAAAGAGAATGATTGCCACACTTACATCACTCTTCATCGCTTCCACTTTCATGCAGTGCGTGTGATGTGGGTCCTCAAAGCTGCCCAAATAGTGCCCTAAAATGTTCTTTTGATATGCATCTTTATATTTTACCTGGGAAAATGATCACAAGTTGATAAAGTTTATTAAACTAATCAAGTGTGTCGCTACTGAACAACATAACGTAAATCAAACACATACGTCACTAAAATTCTTCAAAGCAGTATCAATCTGGAACTTTGGTGTGTCACAGTAATTCATGCTGCTTCCTTTTGACTGCTCATAGGCTTCTTTGTACAATCTCTGCAAAAGAAAATAGTGTCAAATAATGCAGATTTCACCCACGACACATGAAAAGCGACAGGAGTAAAACTGTGAAATGATTGCATAGATTGAAGATTGAAAAATGGAGAAGCCTTGTGAAGAAATGATGAGTTTGGTTTATTGTACATGACTGAGAATCATCCAGCTGTACTTTGGTAGAACTTACATCACTCAGCACATTTCCTGCAGCTTTTAATTGCCTCAGCAATGGGTTCTCTGTAGCAGGAAGCACGTTATAATCTGCAATAGCTTTCTTCTTTTCATAGTCGGCTCTGTATTTTGCCTTTAAAAAGACAAAAATAAAAAGGGTGAGGTTCTAAAAATCAATCTTAAAAGCCAAATGCTCACTAACCTATATCATCCTGAACTTTTCAGGAAATCTTCCCTTTTTTCTAACTTAGGATTCGTGATGGCAAAGGACCATGAAAAGCACTTTGACCACTGGAGTGTACGTGTGACAAGATGGAAGGCCACAAGGTGAGAGCTATTTAGTCCACACCCCCACCTCTAAGCCGCTCTCCAAACATTGTCATTTTTAAAATATCAGTTGACATCTCAAAATAATCACATTCTTACAATTAACGACATAAGATTGTCTTTGCTGATACACCCACTACTGAAGAACTTGCAGAAGCCAAAACAACTTATCTATTTTGAACAAAAGATGGGCCTGCACAATATCACTGAGATACCCTGAGCAAAGATGAATCAATATGAAAACGCTGAGACAAATTCAGCTAGCTAAAGTTGGTCCTGGTTAACAGTATTAATTTGTTTTAAATTAAAAAAAAGGCACAGAAAAAAACCCAATGAAGCAAATTCTGCTTCACTGAAAGAAGATTCTACTTCATGGGTACTCTTGTGGAAGATTCTAAGCATGGATCCTAGTGGAAAACACTCACGAAAATGTCTTTAGCATGTAAGAAAATATTTTGGACACTTTACAAAACAGTTCCAGCCCAAATTGGCCTGATTTCAGAACTATATTCAAGCTGAACAGGTGGGAGCACACACAACATACCTTACTGATATTATTGGAAGCCCGCTTATTAGCTTCATATTCTGGAGTTTCAGTCTGCATAAAGTAGATTTGGTCTTTCATGTTTTCAAAGTCTTCCTGATATTTTCTCTGTTAGGGACAAACAGATTAAAAAAATATATCAAATACACTTATATTATAAATCAGACATCCACAAAGTAGCTTATTTAGGAAAAGAGAAATACCACAAATGGAGCAGGCAAGATTAGTCAATATTTTCCACTTTAACTTAAACAGAGGATAGCGATGTTCATTTTGAGATTTTCTCACGAATTCACTCACCATACTTAGATTTTCTGCGTTCATTTTCGCAACTGCAACATCGTAGCATGGAGTTTGACTCCACTTGCCTTTGATATTGGTTTTGTAGTCCTTGTGGTAATTAACCTATAATGAAATAAAGTAAATAAAATTTAATCTCCAAGATACTGCTCAATTTTTTCCATTTGAGCGATTTGTTTTTAAGTCTTCTTTTAAAAATTGCTTCACATTTACATCTGCCTTTTAACCACTTTATCAGTTATTGTCAACAAAACTTTCAGTATGATTTGATCCATCCACCTCTGTATCAAGTTAGTTCTCTTAGTAACTTCCCTGACCGGGGGAAAAAAAAAATAAAAAAAATATATAAAACAGATGAAATAAGCCATCTCCTGTAGGAGCCAGAATTTATCATTAATGCTGCTGAAACTTGATATGTGCAAACCCTTTAAATATATGGATTGCCTGATTTAAGCAATTTCTATCAGACTATATTTGAGTACATGGAAATCAAGTTGCAACAGTTTAAACAGACAATTCCTGTCTAAGAACAAAACACAAGTCTTGACTGAGTGCTCCAAATGCATTTTCAGCCACAAGAGCACACACACACAGTATTTTTGCTTAACACAAAAAATACAACTTCTCCAATGCCTTTTTAATCCTTATTAGATTGATAATGAACATCTATGTCAAAAACAGCCTTAAAAATTACTACATTTTATTGTTTTGGAGATCCCCGTATCACTGACTATTTTATTCATTTCAAAGAATTATGATACATGTCTAAAAGTTTTCTTGATGACAATTTAGCTTTTGAGCTATGGAAGAATAAGATTAAAGAAATGCTCTTTAAATGAAATACTATCTTCTTTCACCTTCCAAATGGGTTCACTACAATATTTGTTTAGTAGCTTTGCAACCATAACTGAATCCTGTAACTCCCTAATCCTAAACAGCAGGTAGTTTTCAACACACAGCAATAAAATCCTGCATGTCCTCTTCATAGCAGCTAAATTCTGAACTGGGTTAAAATCCTACTTCTGTCTTGTAAGATGATGGGACTTAGTTCCAGTTTCTTCAGCAAAAGTTGGTCTTCCTGTATTTCACTTCACCTCCCGCATCCCTCAGCTGTGTTTTATTCTAAGCACACCTAAAACACACTGACAAGGACTGGTGCTAGTGGCTTTGATCATTATGCCAGGCAGGGCTGGAATTTAATGTTGAACACTGTTAATTCGGTGTGCACACCAGGAAATGGTTATCTAAGCTGCCACACGTTTGCCAAACCCAGATATATATTTATATATTTACGTGGCATTGTTGACATTCAAGAGACCAGCAAAATGGACGCTGTTTGTGGTTTTCTCCCATAAACACAGAATGTGTAAAGCAGGAGAACAAACAAAAGGGGAGAATAGAAAGTAATGTGTGTACGGTAGAGGCAGAAACGTTTTCTGAGAACTAAAATCACTGACAAGAATATAATTTCACCTTTCACCCGAGACTAGGCAGGATTTTCTTTGAGACACTTGAGGAAGAAAGGAACTGAATTCCACCATGGGGAGCTTCATAGGAGCTTCTGGTCTTTTCTTGTGCTTCCTCTTTCTTTGGCTACCTTTTTGCCTCTCTAACTGCAAAAAGGAGGTTTCTACAGAAAGAAGAGCTCTACATTCAACTCACATTACTCAGCTGCTTTGTCACTTTCTTGGCTTGTTCCACTTCAGGTGGATCTGGCAGAGAAGTAAATTTAGATTTTCGTTCATCATGTCCTTTTTTGTAGACAATCTGAAAATATGAAAGAAGCAGTAACTACCAACTTAAGCATCAGAACATTTACTCTTAACTCTGCTACCACCACCATTAACAAAATCGTTCTGCCCACAGCTGCTGCAGCATCAACTCTTTCCATCCCTGAAGTTTTTTGATAAGAGACAGTGAAAAAGAATCCATTCCCTGGGAAAGTTTTCAAGTGTATTACTCTGTTGCTCCTCATAAACATGGACTAGTGAATTACTGGACATTTGCAAAATTCACTGAAATCTTTAAGTGAGACCTGAAAGCCTTGGTTGAAGATTCCTATGTATCTAAGCATCAGCAAACCGCACATGTTCATGAATTCCTGACTTCTCTTATCACTGATTTAGAGCCAAGTTTGTAGATCCACAACAGTTAATTGGGCTTAGAGCCAATCCTGAGAGTTTCTTCCATGTATTTTGAGAGATACTCAAGGTCTTCTTACTGATGACCCCAAAAGATCTTTAATAAATGAATTAGTTCATTCCTTCATAATCTGTCATCCAATTGCCAACAGCTTTATACTCTAATATCCGTATTTTTCTGTTGAAATGGCACTTCTATCAGAGCTAACTCTCAGTGCACATTTACGCGGTTTTATTTTCTGTTTAACTATGAAGTTTTTATACCTAGTCGAAGTCCACCAGGAAGTCTACGGAATTACACCATCACAGCCACCCAATTGTCAATCAGGCTTCGATACTTACGTCACTCAGAGACTTTTGAGCCTGTGCCACCCTTCTGAGCTCTGGACTGTCATTGTATGGGTAGAATAATGTTTTGTCTCCCTCCCAGTCTTCAATGTAGAGTTTCTAAAATCCAGAAAAAAAGCCAGAACACTCATTATGAATTAATCTCTGACTTGGAATGCCTCTTGCACTATCACTGTCTAGGCCTGTGCTTTTTTTTTTTCCTTACCTTACTGAACATGGCTGTGTTTTTTATTGCATTCACAAGCTCTGGAGCATCAGGGGGAAGCAGGTACTTGTCCTTATTCTCCTCCCAGTTCTGTTTATATAATACCTGCAAAGAAAGATCAGCAAGTTGGTTACTCTGTCATGGGAAAAACATTTCCTTTTGTAAATAAACTACCTTCTCTAAAGATTTTTTCAAAGTGAAAGTCTCAAACTGGTGACATTTAAAAACATTAACTGGAAACATTTAAGATGATATTTATACTTGCTTTATCAACTCTCTGTGCTTCTAAACTGTCCAATAAACACTGCTTTAGTGCCCTGAGCTCAAAACTTTATTCATATTGGTAACCTCATGATCCACTAACGTCCACAACCCCTCCAGAAAGCCAGAACTCGCTCACCTTGCTCACTTGCTGTGACACCTTCTTCGCATGTTCTATATCCTTGGCCTTTTCATCCACGTGGCAAATAGTTCTAGCAGCTTCACCAGCCATGCGGTATTTAACCTAGAGCAATGCACAGGAAAATGCGTTGATTCTTACAGCGAAAAAAAAAATGACAAGCTCTTTTAAAAAGCAGAATATTGACATTTTGACAATTCATACTGTCAACGCCCAAAATCCTGAATTCAATAAAGTGTTTTGGACTTGTTGTCCCTTGGAAATGAAGTCTATGGAAACAAACAGATGTCGTGAATCAAGTGAGAAAGAAATGCAGCTTTGAGACAGGTTTGAGAGCTGTGAATCCGAGTTAGAGGAAATCCAAGTTTTTTTCTAAGGGTGTTTCCACCCTATATAATGAGACAGGGAGATCCCCATGCTGTGTGCTTTGTCTCAATGTCACAGACCATTACCATGTAAGCTTTACTGGTTCCCATTCCTAGGGATTCAACTTTCCCTATATACTGTACAAAGAATTAAGCAGCCTTCGTAGCTGGATTTCAGTTTCCCACATTGTGTGTTGTTGAAAGGTAGATTAGAGCTGCTTAAAAGAAAGCAGGGAGGATGAGTTAGTCTCCGAAACTAGAGGCATGGCATCAGTGGGGCCATCACACTTGGCTTCCAAAGGCAGATCACCAAGAGTGGGATCTGCACAGAGGGAACACCACATCTCAAAAAATGCCATAGCAAAGGACAAGATGTACAGAAGTTGGTTTTGCAGCACTTGAGGAATCTAAGCACCATTCTTTCAGTATCTCCTTAGGAAACTGACTTTCAGTTGCTTTATGAAAACAAAAACATTTGAATGTGTTTTAGAAACAAAACTCTACGGTTGTTTACCCAGCGCACAACTTAAGCTCAACAAAAACCACCAGGCACATCATTCGTGATGTCTGCAGGACACAGTGCGTGAAATCTTCTCTTTCAATGACATGAGCATTGCCGTCAATTCCTGTGCCTGCAACTCCTGATGGGAAATTTTCAAACCTCGTTAGGCACAATGGGACAGCTAGAAAGGAGCCATCCCATCTCCCTTCCTCAAAAGCCTAAATTCCTTCCTGCAAGACAGAACTCAGATTGTCATATGCTCTGTGTTCCTCAGTCTTGTAATCTGATAAAGTTTCTGCTAAATGTTCAGGTTGCCTTAGCACAAGATCATCAAAAAATTATCACTTCTTACCTAGCATTTAAAATTGTGACTCAGTTTGTTTCTTTACCACTCAGCGAATATCCTTCCTCATGCCCATGGCTACCCACCTCACTGAGCTGGTCTTGCACTTTCTTGATTCTCCGAATTTCTGGAGTATCAATTGTGGAAGCGTATGGCTTTCCTTTTTCTTTTCTGAATTTTTCTTTGTACTTGTTCTGAAAGAAAAGAAAGGCAAGTGTAATCAGACATATCCTAGGCAGAAATGTACGTAGTAATTATTGATTTACAAACTGGCATTGCTCTAGTACATTTGCAGAGTTACGCTTATTTCAATTGTTTTTCTTCCATCTGACACAACAGAAAAAATTCATTTCTACCTGGTTTAGATCATCTCTGACTGATTACATCCTCCTTAGGAGGTTGATATTGATAAATTGATGGTTATTTGTTTCAGTGACCAAAGATAAAGGAAATACATGGGTGAGGGTAGCAGTCCTAGACCTGTGAGCTCACGTAACCTCTAAATAGTGAATGCTGTTAGGTAATATACATCAAAATCGAGTAAAAGGGATCTGATACCATCTGCAGCTGTGCAGAGCAGCTGTTTTCCACTTTTGACAACATTGTAGAGTATTGGTCTGCTGGACTTTGATGTTCCATATCAAGAATTTAAGTTGGTGGTTGTTCCTGTATACTGTGCACTAGGATTTTTTTTTAAATTTTTTTTTTAGATATATACAGAAGGATAGAGAAATGTACTATTATAAAAAAATCTTGAAGTTTGCTGTTCAATAGACATTAGTCCCTGTTATCTTCCTTCACTTGGTTATCCAAATTAGGTAGTGCAGGACTCCTGACATCTCTGACAATCTTCAGGCACGTCCCTCAAGCCACATTTTGTGCCTAATGATGACCCAAGACAGGAAACGGGCAGGAGAGGGACTAATTCAAAGAAACTTCCTCCTTCAGGTAAATATCATTAATACACATCATGAAATGAAGTACAGAAGACAAAATAGTAGCGTAAAGTTTCACAATGACACCTATTAAATACTTCTCACGTCAGTGTTCCTCAAGAAATAAAAGACGAGATAAATTTACCTCACTGAATAGGTCCTTCATTTTGTTGCTGTGTTCCAGGTAAGGTGTCAAAAACTTTGATGTGTCCACTTTTGTCCGTATTGTCTTCTTTCTGACGGGAGCTGCTACATCCTCAGCAGCAGGCTTTTCATACTCAATTGTATGGATGGTAGTTTCAGGACCTGTGAATTCTGTGCTAACAGTCTCAGTGATCTCAGTGACCACCTGGGAAGAAAGAAGAAAAAAAAAACCAACAAACTATGAAAATCAGACAGAAATAAATCAGTGTAAAGCTGAGGGATCATGAGGATCAAGGCTCTTCTTCCATGGCCAGTGTCTGAGGAGGACTCTGTCGATTCCCCAGTGCCTGCTCCATAGCATCAGTGGTGATGGTGATGTAGCTGCCATCAGAGAGGTGGGGTTCTTTATTGGGTTTGTGTACATATATATATATATTTCATTTTATTATTACTTTTTTCATTAAAGTTGCTTCAGTTTTCTTTCCCAACCCATCAGTTTCTCTCCATGATTCTCTTTCTCTTCCCCTTTGGGAAGGGAGAGGAGTTAATAGAGAATGTCTGTCATTCATCTAGTGGCCATCCCAGCCCTAACCCTTGACATGAACACAGTGGTTGAATTAAATTTAAAAATAACAAGATGACAGTCTTCCTTCAAAAGTGTAGTCCTAGATTACTTGCTCTAACAGTATTCATCAAGTCATATTTTATTAAATTATGAATGTAGGAAGACTTCGGGAACAGATTCTTTGTTTAGAAAGAAAAACTCTCACCCAGCGAAACTTTAGGCAGATGGGATACTCAGAACAACCTCTATATCATCCCACAACAGGGTCTTGCAGGGGAAATAAAGCATTAAGAAGCAAATGTTCCGTGGTATTTGCGTGTTTATTATGAAAAATTAGTCCTCAGATTATAAAAGTCCACTAATTTAGCATTACACATTAATTACATGCATACATACACCATATGCAGCACCACAGGGATCTTTACCTCATGTGGTTCACCTTCCTCAATAACTGTCTCTTCAATGTAGTACTAGTAAAAAAAAAAAGAAAAAAAAGAAAAAGAGAGAAAAGAAAAAATCAGTATTAGGCCAGATCGCACAGAATAGCAAATTGTAGCTTCTGTTAAGCTGTTTTAAGAACACACTTCTGGAAAAATAGGACTGTAGTTCATTGATACCTACACAGTCACATTTGCATCCTCGGTCATTTTGAACATCTGTTCATTTTTTTCCATTGATGGTTGGATTTTTCCCATACATTCCTCAATTAATCATCCTCCCAAGTAATTAATGCAGGTTCATTAGCTAATTTTACCCCCAAGAGGAAAGACAATGATGACCACACTCATAGAATAAGTTTTCAAAAACCCCAAGATTTTTTAAGTGTTATATAATAAGTTGAGAGGACTGTAGTAGGTTTCTCTCCTTAAGGCTGCACTCAGAGTTGTTTCTACCTACAGATCCTTGCAGGACACCAATTATTACTGGTTGCCAGCTAGACTTGGTGCTACTGATCACAATTCTGAACTCAGAAGGCCAGTTAATTTTCCACCCACTTTATTGCCCACTTACCCATCCCACATCTCATAAATTTGGTGATAAGAAAACTATGGCCACAAGAAGGCCTCCCTGGAGTCTTCTCCTCTCCAGGCTGAACAAGCCCAACTCTCCCAGTCTGGCCTCCCAGCAGAGGGTTCCAGCCCTCCCAGCATTGCTGGGGCTCCTCTGGCCCCGCTCCAACAGCTCCCTGTCTCTCCTGGGCTGAGGACTCCAGAGCTGGACCCAGCCCTGCAGGGGGGGTGTCCCCAGAGCCCTGGGAGCAGAGGGGCAGGATCCCCCCCTGGCCCTGCTGCCCACGCTGCTGGGGATGAGCCCAGGGGGCCAGGGGCTGCTGGGCTGCAAGTGCATGGGGCCGGCTCAGCTCCAGCTCCTCACCCCCAGCACCTCCAAGTCCTTCTGCCAGGGGTCTCTCCAGCCCTTCACCCCCAGTCTGGGCTGATACCGGGGGTTGCCCCAACCCATGTGCAAGACTCTGCACTCGGCCTTATTGAACCTCACAAGGTTCACAGGCACCCACTCCTCAAACCTCTCCAGGTCCCTCTGGAAGGCATTCTGTCCCTCAGCCTTGTCAACTGCACCACCCAGCTTGGTGTCTTCTGCAAACTTGCAGAGGTTCTTCTCCCTCCCTGACGGTGCAAAGCCTTCAGCAGCCCTGCAGCACAACCACCTGACCTGACCAGGGCACATCTCCCACTGGAGAGGCACCAGGAGCTACGTTTCCCTCCTTGCAACAACCACGGAGCTTCTCTCCCCCGCTGGCAGCTTGTCTTTCCCTACAGCAGCCAGGAGATGAGGTCCCAGAACCAGCTCTGACCAGAGCCCTGCTCAGCCCTCACCAAGGTCCTCTCTGAGGCGCAGCAAATGGCGCCCTCACGCGGGCGTCGTCTTTTCCGCAGCAGCGCCCGAGCCTCAGCGCTGCCATCTCCCTTCGCTGCTTCACGGAGGAAAAGAAAACAAAATTGTTGCTCCGTCCACTGTAGCAAACAGCAGCTGGTTCATTCAGTAAATGCTAGTGACTTCCACAAAGGAGAAAATGTAAAAATCTTTTAAAAAAATCTCCTCAGCAAAGAGTCACTCAGGGTCCCACACCAAAAAGGCGGGAAAAGAAAGCCCTTTGAATCAGCTCCTAAAATGACTCTCATTTAGAATTTAAACCCGTTTTGCAGAGTCACTCCATAAAGTCGGGTTCATGTGACTAGCCTATACTTTTCAACCTGTCTCATATCAGGTTGTTTTGAGGTAATTTCTGCTCACTTGCCCAAAATTGTTTGACACGTTCCACAAAGTCTCGAGTAACTCAGCAGCGAAGGTTTGTGTCATTCACTGTGGTTTTTTTGCACATCATAAATGGCTACTATGTCCAGTGCAGGATAATAACTCCAGAGAAGGAAAAAAAAAATAGTATCTTAAAATCATCAGCATTTCCTCAGCTGCTCATTATTCAGCAGTAATTTTCTGCTCTTTTGGAAGGTGAATTTCTGATAGAACATTCATAGGTTTAAACCAGGCGATTCATATAGAAGTAGAATTCTAGTTAAGAAAACTCTGGAAAGGCTTAAGCTGCCTTAAAAATTGCACCAGATTCTGTTGTCCCCGTTTCATTTAACTTCTCTCTATGAACATCTTGAGGGAAGCTACTAAAGCAGCATTATCTCTGGCTATCCAAGGGGTGTGGTTACAGGAAGGTGATCACAGAAAATTAAAAGCAAAGAAAGAAATCGCTGTGTAGACAAAAAGCCCAATATACCATAATTTCAGCAACAAGTAAGCGTTGACAGCAAATAAAGACACATTCTGGTACAGAGAGCACATAATGCTCAGGAAGAAGAAAGGTAGGTAGTTAATAGGAAAGTCCACAGACATCTACAGGTTTCAATCTTGCTCCATCACTTCTAAGACTAGACTGGTTAATGGCACCTTGGTGGCACAAAACTGCTGCATTTCTGCCTCGCAGTGGGCACAGAGGCTAGAAAGTGGCTTCCAAAGTCACCCTCTCTAGCATGGATTGAATGACAGAGGGCAAGCCAGGAGGCAAAAGAGATGGCCCACTGCATCTATAATTATGCAGGAGAGTAATCACAAAACCTCGCTGTGCGGGTGTGGAATGGTTATTGAAATAGATAAATGATGACAGGAATCAGGGAGCCATTGCTCCACTGAGAGCAACTTTTTTGTTGTTTTGTTTTCTTACTGATCAAAACCATATAGTAAGTATCTAATCTCACCCTAACCTTCAGAGAGCAAGCAGCCAGCAGCCATCTCACAAGCAATGTCTCATTAAAGTGATTAATCTATTTGTTCACAAGGCAGGAAACTTATTTACTCTCAGATTTTGTTCTTACCTCCACAACTTCCTCATATTCTTCTTCCTCCATTTTGAGGGTATTCTTCTGTCTCTCCCCCACTCACTGGTCACGCAGCAAAGGAAAGAGTGAATATACAGTATTAGTCCAAGACTGAAAGGACTATGAAAAGCTACTGGTCAAGTTCATAAAGTGCCTGGGGTCATCGTCAGTAACTAGTCAGATGCTGTCGGCTAATCAATCAGTGAAAGAAATCGAACAACACAGAGAGACCTGAAGGTGGGATCTGCCATTATTTTGACTATAATGGGAAAGCATTGGATTGTTTCAATCATATAATGCAATATAAATTACAATTTTGGACAAATATTTTGTTCTAATAGTTTTGACTCCAATACTGGAATTCAATGAAAATAATAAAAAAAAAAAGAAAATCAGATGAAGAGATTTCCTGAAGTATGGTTTGATTTTTTTAATTACAACAAAACTATTTGAAGAATTTTTGTTTTCTCTGTGACTATTTCAGACTGTTTCATTACATTATTCAAGCTCCTGTTTGAATGGGAGCTTTGTCTGTGTATTCTATGATATTTATAAGTAAAAGCATAACGTAAAAAAGATTGTAACTTTTTTTTTATGTGACCTTAGATTAATGAGGCAATTTCTATCTTCACAGCATCAGTCTAAATAGATGCTCTGGGTTTGTTTTGTTTTTTTAGCTCTTGTGGCTTTTTTTCCCTCTGTGTCTTCAGAGCTGGAAAATATGAAAATCCATACAGTTGGCTGACTTACAAAGCACAGATTCCTGTCAAAATCTTTAAACGAATTAATTAACGCAGTGATTTTGCTGAGAGGCAAAGCTACAATTTTCCACCAGAGACTACAGCCCCGTTTCTAATGTTGGTAGGGGATGAGGCTTTGGAACAGCTGTTCCTGAGTCCAAAGATATTTGCCATGTAAACCAATACTACCAAATGACGGGGTGGATTTGTTTAGCTGGCTAAGCTGCAATTCCTTCTGAGGCAAGTAGAGTCTAGTAATGCAGGTTAAATATAGGAACATGGAATACTGCCCCTTTTTAGTTCCAATGTGCTGAGAAAAATTACCAAAAAAACCCCAAACAATTTGTTAAATCAGAATGTTAACTATTAAAATCAATTAAGAATAGCTCGATTAATAAGCAGCGTGTCTGGTGAGAAAGTAGGCCAAAGTTTATGACTAAACCCAAGAATTAGGGCTTGCATATAAGGATACAATCTATACAAATTGCCACTATTCTAACTTGCAGTTACACTTCCAAAACACACTTCTAGGTCCTTTCCTCTTAACTGCAATTTGCAGCTAGTCATCCCAACAGAAAATCTGACTTCTGTGGGCAAGGCACAACAGCTACTTCCAAAAACACTACAGTCAGGAAGCATCTCAAGATCCGATTTTAAAGAAAAAAAAGCCAAATACCACTAAAAAAAAAAAAATCTTCTTACCAGCGACATCCAGTAAATATCCTTAGGAGCAAAGCCTCTCCAGTCTTCCCTCCTGAGCAGCACCGGGAGAGAGCGAGCCTAGAGCATCGGCTCCTGATTACGCATGTGGCTAGCACAGCCAATCTGGCTCCAGCCCGCTCGAGTTTCAGACCTAAATATACTTGGTGACCCTGGAGGAGGCCACCTGTTCTCAGCAACATGAAGGAGAAGGGAGCTGGGCACTTTGAAGCTCCTGAGGAAACCCAAAACACACCAGAGCTTGACTCAACTCCACCAAGATTCTGCTGAAATACATCCCTAGGTAAACCCACAGGAGCACTCAAAAGGAGAAACATCCACATTTTCTTCTTTGAGAGTTGATAATAATAGTGAATTTGAATTGGTACAAATAATTTCACTCCTGCATTCTACCTGAATCAAAACTATCTGAATCCAGGAATCTCTGAACTTCAGAGAAAGGAGAGAGGAGTCTGGATTTCAAACTGAACTTTTAATATAAATCTGCCTTTAATTCCATCCCTAAAGTATATCTGAAGTGCTTTATGAACCTAACTTGGTGCAAATCACATGTCAGTAGTTCTAGCACTTCTTATATTACATTGCTGAACCCAGAAACTTGTGAAAACTAATGACTTGCAACCAAAAAACTTGCAAGGAACCTAATTTTCAGCCAATAGATTTGATGAAGAAAGACTAAGAGCACACGATAAATAGATTAAGTGACAGGAGAGCAATTCTACTGCTCAAGGTATTTTGGAAGGCCGAGACTCTTACAATGTACGGATCATGGTGATGATAACAGAAGTGACCTCTTAGGTCATCCAGTCGACTGCCATTATAGGGTTGGCTTTAGTTCTTCAAGGAGGTGCCTTAAAAAGCCCATATATCAAGACCGACCTCTTTTCATATCCTACATCACATAATTCAACAAATGATTGTCAGGAGCCCCTGAGAGACATCTTCTTGTTCCTTAACTCCTTCCAGAAGTTAATATTTATATCCCGATAAAATATCAGATCTCATTCGATACTGCCAACTATTTTCTACTGTGCGCAGAGCTGCAGATCCTTCCCTTTCTCCTTTAGGCAAATTATATGATTTCAATCACCAAGCATTTTGCTTTACTAGGCAGTCCTGCCCCTTTTCATCTGATTTCTCTTTAGTTAAAAGTCCTTCAGTTTCTTTACACCTTTTGAAGATGTCCAGAAATTAACACAGTGTGTTGATGGAGTCTCACAAGAGCAACGTCAGCTCAGCCTTCTGCCCTCCCCTTCAGATCCTGTGCATGTGCATTCCAGAAACAACCCCCTGAGCCATTTTTCTCTGCAGCGCTGCTTTTCAGCCGATTGGATGCACAGTGCAACATCTACATAAGCGGCGACAAACCTTTATGTAGTGAAGGACCAATTTTTATTTATTTTTTTTAAATGAAACGTAATTTGTTCTTGTAGTTTCCAGCTCAAATCTCCTTTGATGCCAAAATCAGTGCCGTGGTTGGTGACTCACCGCCTCCCTTCTTGGTTCTTTTCAGCAGGTCTGGGTTCATGGCCTCTTTTTTAGACTTAACAATTGTACTTTACATTGTTCTTCCCAAAAATGACATCCCCCCATAGTCACTGCTACAACATAAAATATTATTCTGCCTCATTCCAATCCCTGGATTTAAATCAGGTTGAGTAGCTCAACAACAGCTTTTATTCCTCTGTCCTGATGGTGCTGCTGACAAAATTAGCATTTTCAAACGGGACGCAACATTCTGCACAGTTCTCTTGCAAGTTCCTGCAGAAAATCTCTCCCTTTGTGGTGTACTGCTCTGCAACTCCTAGGTTACTAGAACGTCACCTTTAGATTCTTTTGCAGTGCTGCTCAATATGTTTTATTTAGAAAGACACTAAGCAAGGCCAGAATTAGATGCAGGATTCAAGTACCACTTTTTCTGTTACTGAAATGCAGCTGTCTTTGGTGTGAAATCAACTGGAGTAGTCTGTGATTCTGTGAAACACGGTGGATCTTCAGCAGCAGCAAAATTACAGAAGGGGTTTAAGAATCAAAAGTATTATTGCTGAAATGAAAAGCTGAACAGAATGTAAGATTTATGTCCAGAACATGAAGAGAGGAGGAGAGCGCTCGTAGCTCACCTACGACTGCCAGCAAGTCTCTCAGGTCTTATATTTTCTCCTTCAGCTTCAAATCTCAGGGAGCACCTCTGATAAAACTATCACTACTAGCTTCATTTTTGTTTAAAGCTGAAAAAAACCCAAAACAAAACCATGACATTTTTCTGTGATTTCTACTCAAGTCTACTATTGGCTTTTATTGCTGAAAATTTAGTGTTCACTTGTCAAGCACTTTTATCTCCATATGACACATTAATCAATAAATGGATTTTCACACACCTGCCTATGCAGAAGTAGTTGTTGGTGTATTTATAGAACATTCCTAAACACATGCACAAAATATTTCAAAGGCGTTAGGAAAATTTTGCTGCAGGTGACAGCCTGGCAGTGCTGGTGCAGGTTCACACACCAGACCAGGCTGTTGCATCCACGGTACATAAACCTGCATATGCTCAGCAGTCCTGAACTAAAAAAAAAAATAAAATGACAGAATGGTGCAAGATGACAAAGACAGAGGAAGATGCTGCTTTGCATTTAAATGGCCCCAAGTGTTAAAGCAGAAAATATTTTCTCATACTTTATTTTAAATATTAAGTTCAATCGGTGTTACTTATCAAACAGCAACCACTCAGGGCAGGGGGAAAGGAAGGAAATAAGGTGAGACCTTCTTTAGATTTATTCAGGAGGTATAGGATAGAAGAACGATAGCAGAAGGTATAAAATCCAAGAACTATGAATAGCAGAACTATGAACTATGCATACTCACTTTCCTAACCCACACAGCATTCATATACAAAAACTCACCAGTCTGGGTTTGTTTTTTTCCTTCTAAAACTGCATTTAATTTGTTTTGGGAAGAAGTCTTCCACCTACAAAAAAAAATACATAACCTTCCTGAAGCCTGAACAACAGAGAGGACCCCAGGTCTGTAAGGCCCACGGGGTAGCCCCTCACCCCTAAAAGACAGAATTGTTACTGGAATTCTGGTTTTCTGCAACCTCCCTGAAGCTTAGTGACATTCAGGTATTGTTTTGATATTCCCTTCTATTTCTTTTATAGACCTCAAGGTAGCATTTGGAAGAATTTTGATGAGCCAAATCCAGATCCCACGTCACGAAGCCCAGACAGTACCTATCACTGAACTGCAAGCCTGCAATTACTTCTTGAAGAAAACAACTTCAAGACTCAAGAGAGTTTCTATCCATCCTCACATCTGTTTGTCTGGAAAAAAAATAAATAAATCCCACAGGAAATCTGCAGTGCCAGAGTTTACCCTGCTCCTCGGGGTCTTGCCCTTTGTGTGGATAAACTTACTGACATCACGGGTACTATATTTAACCTCCTGAGGTAATCAGTAGAACACCCGGATTTAACAAGCATTGTATCATTGGAAAAAGGACATATTTTAACACCTATTTGTGTCACTGTGTCTGCTTTTTAACTACCTTTACGAAGTTACTTATTCTCTTCGCCATCCTGCCTACCAGATTTTGCACAGGAAAGCCAGAAAATAAAGGCATCCTGTACTTTTGCATTTACAAGAATCTCACCTAAGCTAATCATGTGCTTTTAGGTATTTGAGAGCCTGAATATGACAATGTCATAGCCTCACTGTTTTTGTGAGGATTCCTGGACACAGGAGGCAAGTTGCTAATGATGAATGACTTCCTAGTTCATTAACAGCCAACTAATTAACACACCAGAAATATAAAAAAAAAAACAAAACACCCAAACACAAAAAACTTGAAAAATGCAGCTTCCATTCATCCTGTTCTCTGGAATCAGAAAAGTTAGAATTGAGGTCTATGTGTTTGTAACAGTGTTAAGGTCATTTTTTTAATACCACAAGTACTTTTTTTTTATTCTTATTAGGTTATCTAGCCAGCTGACTCAAATATTTGCAAGCATTATTTTGTTAAATGGAAGTACCATACAAAAGTGTTTTTTTAGGAAAGGATACATGTTCTAAGACGACGAATTTCACTTTTTCCTTTTGTGCTGCTTATCCTCTTTCTTAAAGTATTAATAGAAAATATTAGCTCATAACAAATAATACACTTAGGGGCAATGCAATCAAAATGTCACGAGTAAATCATCTACCGTGTCTTATTTTCATGTTTATTTTTTGATACTGACAGGTGAGTACGGGGTGAGTAGCAGCACAAGCTAGTAGCTGTGTGATATGTAAACCAAGACTTAGTGGACTACATGAGTCAAAAAGACTTTGCTGGAAAAGGAGGAAAGAAAGGAATATTGGTATGGAACCAAAACTCATTTCACGCTTCCTGATGTTTCTGGACAGAGAAAAACCAGGTACCAACTAAGATGCTCACACAGAGTATTTATCTTCTCGGTCTGTTCGTGCAAATCTCTCACAGTCACCTCTGTCATGCCCAACTGGGATAGCTCAAACATTGAACCAAGAGAGGATTCAAAAGGCAGGGAAGAAAACCCCAAACAAATCCAAACTGAGAAAAAATACAAATAAGATACCAAATATTTGTCATTTTTTTTCATGATCAGTTATCATGAAGCAAAGGGAAATCAGATCAACAAACGGATCTCAACGTAACTCTCCAACTAGTTGTGGAAACTTAGAAATTAGTATAAAATTTTTAAAATAAAAGCAACCCTGAAGGCATAAAATCACGACGTAAAAGATTCTGTATGTTGCCACAAGATATTTACACATAGTTAACATTCAGCAGCAACCTTGTTTTGTTTGGGTTTGTTTTTTTTTCCCCAACTGAATCTGGTCATTGGCATGAGGGGCAGTTCTCACATGACAGCACCCGTCACGGCCTCCACTATTCTTTACTTAGGTCCTTTGAGAGTCCTCAGAGAAAACATTTATCACCAAGATGATGTCAAACAGCCTAATTTATCTCTCCTGCTAAGGCTCCCAAGACAGCAACTGGGTTTTTCACATAAGCACTGAGCAGAAAGAAGATACACCAAAGGAAGATTTCTTCAAGACAACAAAACCAGCTCTGATGATGCTGATCGGATTTCCTAACACGAGCTTGTGGGGTAAGCTCAGATACAGCCCACAACTCTTCCAGCTGTAACTCAGAATTTCTAGTTTTCAGAATAATAACTGAAGTTCATATAAACTAGGAAAGAAACAGGAGTTTCTTTTCAAATCTTTTCTTCTTCCTATTTATAAGATTAATAAGCGCCTATATTTTTAGAACAGAGGTGCCAACATCAGCTGTAAATGCCAGTGAAAAGCCATGACTGGCAGCAAGAATTTTGGTGGTTCTCCTGTCTCCAACACTTGTCCCTCTGCCTCACTATCATGTAGTAAAGATAACATTGATCTTTGGACAAACTTTTCCGTTTTTCTTACCATTGTTGCAAATCGTTCACTTGCAGCAGCTTTGGTGAGAGGTGCAGAGGTTATAACCAGAGCGATATAAAATTTAAAGCCCTCTCAGGCTGCTCTTCTCCAGCTGAACAGCCCCAGGGCTCTCAGCCTTTCCTGGCCACACAGATGCTCCAGGCCCCTCAGCAGCTTCCCAACCTCCCCTGGACTCTCTCCAGTAGTTTCCTGTCTCTCTTGACCTGGGGAGCCCAGCAGTGGACACAATACTCCAGAGGTGGCCTCACCAGGACAGAGTAGAGGGGGAGGAGAACCTCCCTCAACCTGCTGCCCACACTTGATCACAGTTGCACTTATGCTGAAGGAAGAAATAGGCTTTTTTCTTGGTGGTCCCCCTCAGGTACATGCTCAATAATTGTCCTGCCTCTGTAGTCAAAATGCTGCTGGCTGTTATGACATGGTCCACTTTTCTCACAATGTGCTCATTTAATTTAGCCTTGATTTTTCAAACCTATCAACTCATTTCAATACAGATGCACTCTCCTCACTGGCCACAGCAGAGCCTCGCAGTGAATTCAGAGGCACAGTTTTGGTTTCTTACGGAGCTGAGCGGAAAAAACGTCTTGAGAAATCATAAGCCAGCCCAGGTTCATTTACTTACCAGTCCACATTCAGATCATGTCTGAAGTCTTCAAGCTAAGTCTATTATTTCTAACAAAGTTTGGCAGCAGGAAAATTTCACGTGGCTTTCAACAGCTTTGCCAATTTTCCACATCACCCCCACAGCGGGAGATAAATCAGCAGATAGGCGCAGCCAGAACAGACAGGCATTCACCGTTGTAAATCACGTGGGCTGAACACTCTCCTTGCCTTCTGCAAAATCTGCAGTCAAATCAAATATTTAGGACCCAATATTCTTTCTTTTTCACCAAGGACAAGCTTTCTCCCAAAAAAGGAGCAAACTATGAATAGAAAAGTGTGATTGAAATAACAGCACTGTTACCTTTCTTTTTTCTTGGGCAAAAGAAGAGAAATGCTCCTACCACTCTTCCTTATGGCATCTCGCCATTCCAAGGGATTTTTAAGTTCATGCAGGGTCCATTTCTAAAGCTTCTAGTAAAGTGATGTCACGTGCTGCCACTTGATCGCTGTCCCTCTGAACCCCTTTGACTCCCACGTGTTGAAAACCCATTCCCAGAGCAAATGGAAAAGCAAACACGCAATTCAGAAGAGCCAGGGGCTTCTAAAAGAATTGTCCAAAGCAAGATCACAAAAAGTGCTATAAAAGAAGGTAAAGTTTCAGATCAAAGTTCAAGAAGCACACTCAAGAAATACCCTGATAACTAAATCTCTCCATCAATACACAATTCATGTCATCATCTTGACCTGAAGGATGCCGATTAGGCAAAGGGCTGAAGTACCTATGGCTAAATTTCTAATATTCCAGGCATTAGCCAACTGTAATCTGTGTCTGAAAGCCATTTTTTTTTTTTCAATTTCTCTCTTTTCCTCTCTTCTTTTAAACAGAACACATTTATATGAAAGGTTTCCAATACCTCCAGCAGTAAACGAGGGGGAAAGATGACAACATGTTCAGCATTCCTACCTTACATTGCTGACCTAGTGCCTCACACCCTGACATACCACCCGTAGTAGTCCACAAAACATTAAGACTACTCGCGAGCTGTGGCCGGTAAGATTTTGCAGAAGCAGCTCCTAGCAGCAGAACGCTCCGGGAAAGGTCATACAGCACAAGACAAAGGTCATCGACACAACAGCCACCATGAGACATTCTTCTCTGGACTATTATTAACAGCGCTAAGCGGCCAGGAGGCATCTGCCGCCGCTCCCGCCACTCGGCTCGGCGGCGGCACCAGACAATAAGAAAAGCGTTTTGTTACCGAGCTCAATCAAGGGACATTTAATTGCCATCAGGAGCGATCCCATCACAAGGAGTATCCTCTCACTCACTCGGCGTTACGCCGCTCTGCTCTGCGAGCACTGTCCTCTCTGGCATCATTTCATAGAATTGTAGAGTGGCTTGAGTCAAAAAGGACCTCAAAGCTCATCCAGTTCCAACCCCCCTGCCATGGGCAGGGACACCTCCCACCAGAGCAGGTTGCTCAGAGCCCCATCCAACCTGGGCTTGAACACTTCCAGGGATGAGGCTCCACAACTTCTCTGGGCAAGTTGTTCCAGTGTCTCACTGCTCTCAGAATAAAAAACTTCTTCCTCATGTCTGATCTAAATCTCCCCTGCTTTGGTTTAAAACCATCGCCCCTTGCCCTATCACCACTCCCGCTATTTGCGGGAGCACACGAGCTTATGTACACTTCTGCAAACTGAAGTCCTCCCATTGATGCTCCCTCGGTGACATAACTGGTGACCTTATTTGAACATCTCACACCAAGGACAGAACAAAAAGAAACAACCAGTAAAGCACTAGTTATAAATCTGAAATTCAGGAAATTCTTTGTTTTCTTTACCCTTACATCACACAACATTCTCAGCACCGCGTGTTGAACCATCAGAGTCAAAACTAGAAGCCCTTAACTCCAGTCTTGTGTTGAGGTGAGCCATGGTCCTGCTGCTCGCCCCACACCTGTAGCTGCCCTCTGAGCCCCTCACTCCCTCCCACTCCCGTGCACACGTGTGGAGAACAGTCTCAGTCATGTGTTTGGATCTTTTCACGTTGTCTCATTCCTCTGTCAAAAATGACTCAGGCTTCTTGATGTGTTCTTTTTTTTTTTCCCCCCCTCAACAATAAGGAAATAAGGGGGGAGGAAAACTTGTATTTGTCAAATAGTTTTCAGTTCAACGAGCCTGGCAGACTTTCAGCTCATTTCCTTGAAAACGATTCCATGGGAGGCTAAAATCCTGGTGACTTCATAGGGCTTTTTATAAAGCAATGTAATGATGGTGGATGGACGGAAGCAGCTGCAGAATTATTACCCTGCCTGTGGCAGAGATGCCCTGAGGCCGGTGGCCTTCAGCAAGTCAACAGCCCCCGTGGCTGCCGGGCTGCTGCCGGGTAACCCGCAGCGACGAGATGCAAGGTGTGTCCTTGTCACCGCAGAGCGGGGCTCATGAGCACTGGTGCTGTGTGGAGGACACTGGTTTTGGGGGAAGGAGACAGCTTACCTTGAATTTGGGAATGTCTCGTGGTAGAACTTGCTGTACCTGAGCATGTTCCCAGAGTACGGTCATTAGGGTTTTTGAAGGACGGGATGGTTTAACGCAGTCACTCCAGTCACTTGGTGAGGGGTCTAGAGCACAAGTCTTGTGAGGAGTGGCTGAGGGAGCTGGGGTTGTTTAGCCTGGAGAAAAGGAGGCTCAGGAGAGACCTTCTCCAGGCTAAACCCAACGAGGATGTACTGTAATAAAGGTGTTAGAGCTTGACGTAACAGCCTGCTTGTGTTTGAGCATTATGCTTAATTTCCAGATTGTGAATCGTAGAATCATTTTGGTTGGAAAAGACCTTCCAGATCGAGTCCAACCATTAACCCAGCACTGCCAGGGCATCACTAAACCACTGATTTCAAATTTACTAAGGAAAGACTTTTCTAAAAAAGCAGAAAGAAGACAGACTAGAGCAAGATTACAGACAGCCTTTCACAGGAAAAGTGCCTTCAGCATCTCCACCAGACCTCCCACAGTGATGTACGCTTTCCAGCAAGGCCTCTGTTATTAACCCTGGTTTTTAAAGGCAATTATCTAATTGCCAGTGACATCTCCTGGAGTTAAGCAATGGATTATCTTTACCCTTCAGTGGTGACGATGGTTTAAGGTGTTCCTCTCCTGGGCTGCTTATTGTGGACACCAAAGGTGATTCCCCGTCCCACCGTGTGCCAACACAACTACCCGCGGGTTCGTGTCCTAGACCTGACCACAGAAATGATTCAGGTGGTAGATGCTGCAGACCAGAAGAGGTTCCTGGGTGATAACTGAGGGCAGAGGCACGAGCGGGCAGCAGTCGGGTGCAGAATGTCGCAGGCACGGCAGGAGGCCAGCAAAGTCCTCGTGAAATTGCTGTGTGACTGTCTCCCATAAAATCTCCTGAGATATAAAAACCAGACCTGAGTAAGGGGTTACTGGTCTTTGAAGCAGCTCATTAAATGACTCTGCAATGCTGTCAGCATTGATTTGGGCTGAGAGGTGACCGAGTTTTTAGCAGCACAGTCAACTGATGATGTAGAGGAAAGATGATAGTCTACAAAAACACAACTGGCACAGGAGAGACCAGACAGGGATAACTCTGTTTTTGTAATCCAGAGCCAGCTGAAATCCATTAGGCTCCAGCTCTGGAGTAAAATCCAGGAGCTTTTTAAAAAAAAAAAAAAAAAAAAAAAAAGCTGAAAACACAGCTAACTGAAGAGCAATCTCACAGGAGTTTGGGGAAGTTAATTGAGCTTTAGCTTTCATTCATGTAATGTCAGAATAAACTGGGTTTAGACATGAATACCTGAAAGATTAAAAACTAATTTTGATTAGTGTGGAGCTAAGTAGACTTGAATTCAGCATATGTTATTGTTTTGCTAACTACATGGCCCAGCAAAAAGGAGGCAGCCATCAGCAGAAAACATACAGTGAAACTCATGCAGGTTTTATT